>CAKAKR010066680.1:49764-86156 GCA_916700685.1 Adelosebastes latens
TTTCTTTTACATTATCTTACTGATTTGTTTTAATGCACTATTTAGGTTGTATTTTTTGCCTAGATGAATAGACTTAGCAGGTTACAGACATAGGAATAGTCACACTAAATACAATTAAAGGCATGTGTTAGGAAAAAATCTATAATAGACTTGTTGACACTTTTCCCAAGATGTCTGTCTATAGCTGGCTACAAGCACAGAATGCAAACCATAACAACATGTGAGTGAAGAACAGAGCTAATTCACTGATTTTACAATCATGTACAATGTACAAGCCTCACATGTGCAGATCAGGTCCCAGAATTAAAAAAATACTGCATGAAACTGTTACTGATGATACTTTAGACAGTTGATCAGCAGTAAAGTGCTGTTTTTTAAGAATGCATTATAGTTCAGTTAAAAAACGGCCTATGAGCGTAATTTAACAGTTTTTCTTTTGTATTAACAGTAAAGCACTGTTTTTAGCAATAACAGGTTAATACTGTTGAAATCCTGCTGTAAATTAACAGCAATTGTTTACATTGTGGGATACTTTGAGTCAGGGTGAGGATTGGAGTTAAACAAAATTAATAAATAAATGATGTCGATAAAGGTCAACTAAAGGGATGTAAATATGTCCTTTTTTGTCTGTATAATAGAATAGATAATGTGTAAGAGAATGTGTCTAAGTGGATATCTATATGAATGCGCGTGTGGATATAGACATATGTATGTACTGTATGTATATATATTTATATATGAGGTTGGTTGTATGTATATGAATATGAACTTATCTCTTGACACTGCACTATTACAACGGGTTTTTTTTTCTTTTCTTTTTCTTATGTTTCTTTTTTGTTTGTTTTATATATGTTGTTGCTGTCTGTATGTCCCTTTACAAGTATGTGTATGTATTCCTTTAACCTTAAAAAAAAAATAAAAAAAAATATTAACAACCTTATACTGCACTCACTGTTTTCTCTGTATATTCCTACAGTTGTATGTCCCTCTTTGTTTTATTAACTATAACGAAAACAGTTGATTTAAAAAGGTGGTTATATTTGTATTTATTTATTTCAGTTTGATAGTGCAATGCACACAATAAGAAATTATTTTACAAAATTAATAATTAAAATTAAATCCAAAGGTTTATCATTTTCAATGAAAAATTAAATAATACAAAAAAATTATAATTATTAGGCCTATTGTGAAAACTGTAGTAGGCTATTAGCTACAATTATTCAAATAACTTGAGAATCAGTCGCTCCATTTCTCATATAATTTTTTTTTAAGTAAAAAAAAAATCAGTTTTAAATGACATTTTTTGCCATTGTTTTCTGTCACTTATAGGCTAAATGATGATTATTTTAAAGACTGTTTTTACCACAGTCTTTCAGGTCCATAGATTCTTATTTAGTGCCCTCGATTTGTTTATGTCCACATAAAATAAATCAAATAAATAAATTAAAAATAAACGAGGAAGAATGTCAAAATGAAAAGAAATAAAATTGCAGTCTTATTAAGTCAACATGTTTCTTATCTTTTATCTACGAAAATATTCTATAACCTATACCGCATTTATTTATGCTGAATCAATTCATGATTTTAAAATGAATTTGTATGACACAGCCAAATACCAAATAAGTCTATAATTTGTATTTTATTCCTTGAATAAAAATGTTAGTAGTCCTTTATTTCTTTGCCCAAAATAAGAGTTAAGTGAACGAATAAGCATTTTTCTTCCTTTTTAAAAAGAAATAAATAAAAAAAAAAAACCCCAGCTAAGATATTTTATTTCTGCCTCACAGAAACGCATATAAGGAGTTATTTGAGGCTCTATTACTCAATTTTACAGTTGTTAAATTAAAAAGAAGCTTTCCATGTATCCTGATGCATATGGAGTCTCTTCATATCAACAGTCAGCAAATATTAACACAGAGTCTATTTTAAAGGTGTTATTTATGACATTTTTATATAGATTAATATATATATATATATATATAACATAATACATCCACAGAGCTTTTAGAAAATAAAAACAACAACAACAAAACAAAACAAGAGCAAAATTATGATTTTGAATAATAATTTTAAAATTTTTGACGGGTCCAAAATGAATCCGAAATGGTCAGATTTCTTTTTGTATAAAGTCATTGTTTATTAGGTTTAAACTCATGCAGTCACTCCTGCAATAGATCCTACCTTCATGACAGGTGTTTCTATTATTTTCTCCTCCCCATTTATATCATTTGAGGTTAGACGAAAAAGCAGAAACACCTCTCAGTATATAATGCAATACAGTTCAACAGCAGCACAAACTGCAGCCTCCAATATGTTGAATCAACACCTCTGAAACAGGCTCAACACAAACTGAGCATAAAAAGCTTCGTGGAGGAGGATTTACTGCAGGACTGATGTATTAGAGTGTATTATAGTTTTAGATAGATGTACCTGAATATTTGCTTATTTTTTGTTATGACTATGAGTGTGAAAGTGCATTAAACTGTCAGATAAGAGCACAGAAGAAGATAACCACAGAGGTGGGAGGGAAGCTTACGATAAAAACAGTCATTACACTGTAAACAATTGCTGTTAATTTACAGCAGGATTTCAACAGTATTAACCTGTTATTGCTAAAAACAGTGCTTTACTGTTAATACAAAAGAAAACATGTTAAATTACGCTTTTAACTGAACTATAATGCATTCTTAAAAAACAGCACTTTACTGCTGATCAACTGTCTAAAAGTATCATCAGTAACAGTTTCATGCAGTATTTTTTTAATTCTGGGACCTGATCTGCACATGTGAGGCTTGTACATTGTACATGATTGTAAAATCAGTGAAGTAGCTCTGTTCTTCACTCACATGTTGTTCTGGTTTGCATTCTGTGCTTGTAGCCAGCTAGAGACAGACATTTTGGGAAAAGTGTCAACAAGTCTATTATAGCCTTTTTCCTAACAAGTGCCTTTAATTGTATTTAGTGTGACTATTCCTATGTCTGTAACCTGCTAAGTCTATTCATCTAGGCAAAAAATAATGTTTATTAAAATGTATGTAAAAAAAATACAACCTAAATAGTGCATTAAAACAAATCAGTAAGATAATGTAAAAGAAAGGTGAAAAACAGCTATATAATGTATCTTTAAACAGTAAATTAACTGTAAAATACTGTGAAATTCATAAAAAAAAACCCTGTTCAAACAGTATTTTTCATTAACAGTACAAAGCTGTAAATTTCAGCGACAGTATAATAATGTTATAAAATGTAAATTAAACGCAAAAAGTTGAATTTTCATAGCAAGTGCGTGGAAGTTAATAGAGATAATACGCACAGGATAAAAATAAAGCTTGTATGGAAGTAAAATAAAATTATTTTTGTTAGATATTAGTGGGGGTTTTTTCACTGGATCTTCATGTTTGGTCTGAAATATCTCACGGATAATATTTTGGAGTGTAATAATAATAATAATGATAATAATAATAAATCAGCAAGAGACGATGAAATATACTTTATCTTATAAATCTTATATTATATATTATATTATTTATTTTTATATATATTTGTTTGACTCAGTCTAAGTCGGAGGTGAAGAAGGAGACCGGTGAGTCCAGTCCTCCGGAGGCCGCCTGCCTCTGCTCTCCTCCGGCGGCCAAGAACCAGAACCAGTGCGCGAGCTGCGGCATGGACATCCACGACCGGTACCTGCTGAAGGTCAGACATGAATGAGAGGATACATATTTACATATTTACACTCTCAGAAAGAAATAAAACATTAAACATTTAAGTCTCTTAATTTGGTTTATTAGCTTTTCTTTTATTCTTTATTTTTGTCTTTACACCTCAGATTGATCTGAACAAAATACGCACAAAAATAGGCGCACAATAGGCAAATGTGGTGATCATTGTACTCAAGCAGTACAATGCTATTTTTCTCCTAAGGCTTCTTTCTTCCTTTTATTACATCTACTCTACCTATTTTACAAGTGCACATTACCTCTGTTTACATTAAATCTATTTTTATATTTTATACTTCTAGTGTAACACTTCTGTTTATATTTATTTATTTATTACATCTACTTTACCTGTTTTATTTGCTTTATAACTGTGTGTGTGTTTTACCTGTTATATGTTTTACCTGCCTCGTTTAGTCTTGTCAAGTATTTGTTTTAAAGCACTGACCAGAAGTGGCAACTGTGAATCTCGTTGTATTTAATACAATGACAATAAAGCTTTCTATTCTATTCTATTCTAGATTGATCTGAACAAAATACGCACAAAAATAGGTGCAAAATAGGCAAATGTGGTGATAATTTTACTAAAGCATTATAATGATAATTTTCTCCTCAGGCTTCTTTCTTCCTCTTGTTTTTAGAAATAATCTCTAAACAAACAAAGCTGCACATAAAATTAGTTTTAATTTAAAAATAAGATATATGAGTCTCAGTTTATCAATCACACACACTCAGATGTGCATTCTTAGTCTGTATATTAAGTGTGATTGTGTTTTATTTGTCCTCTCCTGCAGGTCAACAACCTGAATTGGCACTTGGGCTGTTTGGAGTGTTCAGTCTGCAGAGCGTCTCTGCGCCAACACAACAGCTGCTACGTTAAAAACAAAGAGATCTACTGCAAACTGGATTATTTCAGGTAGAAACTTCTGTTTGGTTCTCAGCTGATTATTGATTATAAAGTGAACATTTTCTGAAAATTACAATATTTCAGGTTTTTATTTTTAGATTATCAGTGAAGTTAATTTCATCAAATAAAAGCCTAAATAAATGTGAATCTATTTAGTTTAATGTGTATTACAATTTGATTCAGTTATGGAGTCATTTAAAAAAATTATATAATTTTAAAATAAATGTGTTTATTTTCTCTAATAGGCCTGAACTAATAATTAACATCTTTTTAAAATGGGATTCAATTTAAATTGGTCGATTAATGAAATTAAATTGAGGTTATTCAAACTTTTTTTTTTTTTTTTTTAAATGTTTATTTATTTTGAATTTATTTCGATTCTTTTTTTCCTGATTGCGTTGTTTCGAAGTGTCGATGTAGTTTATCATGAAAAATAAATTGCCTCTGTATATATAATACTGCTTATTGTTCATTCGTGTTAAATTAATTTAACTGCAGATGTCTTGAATAGCATTTGTTGAATATTTGAAAAACAAAGAAAATAACGATTATCCTCTAAACAGACAAATTAAAAAAAAAATCAGAGCGTTTTATTCCTGTTCCCAAAATACTGATATATTATATTATATTTTCTTTTCTTTTTTTAAAATGTCCCATTAAATTCCGAAATTCTTGTAAACGACCCCCAATGAACAAATGATTTTGATACTTGAAGAGCATCCTTCCTGTTGTTTTTCATAGTAATAAAAAGCCATGCACACAGACCAAATTTGCATATAAATAACATCATTAAGCATTTCTGGAAACCATAATTGTTTCTATACATGCAGGATTTTATTTCAATGCTTCTCTACCTCGATCCTGATAAAAGAGTTTTTACAAAATATTTCAGATTTTATCTTCAGAGCTAATTTATAAAACACTTGACCTTTACACCTGGATGGAAAAATAATACATTTCCAGTGACATGTGACATAATTATTATTTTATCCAGCTGATAAATTATTGGACATAATTTGGTTTATTTTTCTTGGTGTTTTTACAGCTAATTGATCTTTGCTCCACCAAGATCAACTGTTGAACTCAAATATAACTGGATTTGGCTTTGTGAATTTCTCAGTGGAAAATATGTTCTGCACAATGAGCCATGATGGGCTTTTGGTCTACAAGATCTTATATAATATATCACAGCAAACCACGAACAAAACCATGTTTTTAAAACTAATTCTCAGACTGTAAAATGACAGATTAATGAATACGACCCTCCAGATTACCAACCGGGCAAAGTGGACGACTGCACTAAACCCCCCACTGCATGTCAATGAGATTTGGTAATTTGATTGCGAATTGGTTTGAAAATTCAATATTAACTGCATTATTTGCTGATTGTCTCGTAGAGGGAAATCTAGTTATAGGTTCAGTTTATATTGTGCTCACATGGTGCATAATCCTTAATAAAGTTGTCTTTAACCAAATTACCACAAACTAGCTGCAGAAACCTCATTCTTTAAGAAGTTGCATGGACAGATTAAGCCCCCCCACCCTAAAATAAAGGTGATATTTTCTGCTGTTGCTGCTTTATTAGTTTTACTGTATCTAAATGTACTGTATGTAGTCTCAGTGTGCTGTATAGCTGTAATATGAATGGAAAAATACACAAATATTGAATAAGGTTTGGTTGGCAGATACTCAATAGATCATCTTAATGAGCTCTGTGACCTACAGCCGACCTTCACCTGCCCCGTTTCCTGCTTCCTCACAGTAGGTTTGGCACTAAGTGTGCCCAGTGTGGCCGGCAGGTGTACGCCAGTGACTGGGTGCGACGGGCTCGGGGCAGCGTGTACCACCTGGCCTGCTTCGCCTGCTTCTCCTGCAAGAGGCAGCTGTCCACGGGGGAGGAGTTCGGCCTGGTGGAGGGCAGGGTGCTCTGCCGCAGCCACTACGACATCATGCTGGACAACCTCCGCAGGGCTGCAGAAAACGGTAACAGACGTTATCAAACATGTAGGATCCAGTTTGGATTACCAGCAGAGAGTCAACAAATGGAACAAAATAGTCTGGCAACTTGTGAGCTCTAAAGTTTCCTCTCAAGAACCTTTTTTTCCACTTTGGATGACAACATGTATCCAGCTCTTTGTTGCAGCCACATTACTCTCTTATTGAGTGAAATACTAAAATACTAGAAACCTTTTTTTGTCATTACATCAAATGTAAACTTCTAGATTGCCTTATTTCCAACTTGAAATACCAACATTTGATCTTCGTTAAAGGCAGGGTTGGTAAAGATTTTAGTGATATTTGTTGTTATATTTGTTGAAATTGTCTTTACATTCCAATCAATAAATCAAATGCTCTGATAAAAACAAAATAAAATCCAGTATCTGTGGCTGTCGCAGGACTGTAATAAGCCCGTCTAATCATTTAATTCGGCCCAGCCCGACAGCTGTGAGTACTAACAATAGTATGTTCGTTGTTTACGTTCATAATGATAATTTGGGGGAGTGGCTTTGGAGGAAGGCCTGAAGGGACGGACTGTCAGTGTTTTTGGAGGACTTTTGGAGCTAGTGCTGCTACTTTCATTGCAAAAGAGTTGGCAACACTGGGCTCTGTTTTTTGGTTGGATTATTTTTAAAAATCTATTGTACTCTTGCTCGTTTCTAAAGATCACAACCCTGCCTTTAACGTCTTGAATTCAAGATAAAGATCAGAGGGTTTGAACTGAGGTTGTTCACCCATGAGATTAAATGATGGACCTGCTACAACATCTGTAACTGAAAGTTTTGAGGATTTTTAACGAGTTAGGAGAAAATAAACTAGAGGACGAGAGGAATATTTCACCCTCAGTTCATCATGTTACAGCTTAAAAAAAGCAGAAATCCGTAATGTTCCATATGGATCCTAAAATTCATAATAACCTTATTGTTCATACTGATAATAACGGCTCTAGTGGACTCTGCTCTCAGTGAGGAGAACTTGGTGCTATAAATACTTTGGACTGTGCGGTTGTTGGGAGGAAAACATTTTAATTGTGTTACATGGGTCGTTTGGACAAATGTTGTTTTGTGTAATTTCATAATACACTGACTGAAATGTAATTTTGGGGTGAAGTGACAGTCGTGTTGTTGTGATCGTGCTTTCTCTTAAAGGCACAGGACTGACTCTGGAGGGAGCGCTGCCCTCGGATCAGGACTGCCAACCAAAACCAGCCAAGAGGGCGCGAACGTCCTTCACTGCTGAGCAACTGCAGGTGTGTGTGTTTGCAGTTAGTGTACTGAATGTTCCAATACACATACCACCATAGTATTTAGTATGAAAGAAAAAGATTAAGTATGTCCCAATATGTCAAATGCCGTACGACAAAAATACCGGTTGCATTTTGCAGTATGCAAACCAGCATGCTATTCTTGCTATTCTGACCCACAATCCTCTGCACAGCGGATAAATGAGCAAGAGGGTCAAAGTTCAAGGCGCAATGTTATGACGCAGTAGTAGCCTATGTCCCAACTGTATGCATACTGCATGCTTAGTCTACATACTTTGTAAGAGCAGCTGCAGTATGTACTAAAAGTAAAAAGAAAAAGTATGTGATTTGGCACCCTTCGTATTACCTGTCGTCTGCATATATATGTGTTTGTGTGTGTTCATGACTGTGTGTCCTCGCAGGTGATGCAGTCTCAGTTCGCTCAGGACAACAACCCCGACGCGCAGACTCTACAGAAACTGGCAGAAATGACGGGACTGAGCAGACGAGTCATACAGGTAATAAAACCTAAGATTAGAAACAGTATGATGCTATTTTTTAAAGTTATATTAGACCGAGTGGGTCCCACCTGGGGGTTGAAAGACTTTTAAGGGGTCGTGAGATATTTAATGGGGAAAGAAAGAAGAAAAATAATGTACTTATTTTGGACATTACGTCTTCAGGCCTCTGAAAAATAAAAAAAGGGATAAATCACTCTTTGGTTGAGCTGATAATCTCAGTTTATAGACATGCATACCTGTGATGAGTGGTCACAAAATACTTTAAACACCGCTTTGAACCATATACACAATGCTCAGTCCAGTTGCACAGCAGTTGGTGAAATAGTCATGAAATTGAATATATTGATTCGTGTACAAATTCAAATTTTTTTCCGTGATGGTCAGCACAAAATCAATTCGTATGTAGTCCACGTAATTGTAAACCGGGAAGTATAAAGAGCGGCGAATGCCACATAGGGAGGGAGGAGGTCGGGATGGATGGGTGGGTCAAAAAACACAGGACTTTCACCCAGGAGACCGGCGTTCGTGTCCCGTGTGAAACCACAAGTCAAAGTTGAATTATTTGTCACATAACTTCCGTTCTTTAGTTACGCCACTTCCGGTGCGATCTTCTACTAAACCTAACCAAGCAGTTTTGTTGCTTAAACCTAAACAAGTCGATATATTCCTAAACCTAACTAAGTAGTTTTATTTTGAAAAGACTGGAGCACAAATTAACAAGTGTGTCATGTGTAGCTAGACATTCGTAGGAAAACGCACAAAAAATACGTTGTTGAAAGTCGCGCCAAGCGTCACGAAAAAAGGGAATTTTATGTCTATGTACACGAATCAAATAGATTAAATTTCGTGACTATTTCACGAACTGCCGTGAGACTGTGTTGCGATGCTACACTTTAGCTCTAGAATATGCAGCTCACATAAAGGTTTTTTGAAGGCTGATGAAGATGCGAGCATTTAATTTAATAAACAGATGTCCACATTCTTTGAATTTGATTCAAAGTGAGACAAGTTTAATTTTAGGTGTTTCACTCCACACCATAAATCTGATGATCAAAATCCTGCAACACCACACTGGAATGAGTCCTCTGGCACAGACAAACCATCAAATAAACAAAATGGGGTCTGCTGAGGAGCAACACTCAAACCCTTACTGGCTGCATGTTCTCATCATCTGTTTTATTTCACCAGGTTTGGTTTCAGAACTGTCGCGCTCGACACAAAAAGCAGCCGCCTCAGCTCGGCTTCTCTCAGAGCGCTCCGATGTCCCGGATGCCTCCGTCGCTGCCAGACGACATCCACTATTCACCGTTCAGCAGCCCCGACCGACCACATCTACTGGCACTGCACGGATACCTGGACAGTGAGTTTAAAAGTCTCAGTGCCACTTTGTTAGATTTGTGTTATTATTGTTGAACAGAAGAAGACAAGTTTTAAAAAGTAGAATGACATTCACTGCTTTAAATGCTTCGATTACATTACATTAAATCATCTATTTTCCAATATTTTAACTTCATATTCAGCTGTTCTTTGTAGGTACTTGTATATTACTACTTAATACTTCTATTGCACAACATTTCAGATGGATATATTGTCCTTTTTTAACTCCACTACATTTATCTGACAGCTGTAGTTACTAGTTGTTTTGCAGATTAAGATTTTACATAAAAAACATGAGCTGTTTATAAAATATGATGCACTGTTATACATTAAACTACCCAACAGTATATAGAGTAGTTCAAATCAGCTCCATGTTGACCAACTACAACAGTAAAATACTACTTACACATGAACACATCAGTGATAATAATCCAATAATATAAGTATTTCATAGTGCAGTGTTGCTACTTTTTACTAAAGTAAAGGATCTGAATACTTCCTCAACCAGCTGACAATATGTGTAGTGAGATGCAGGGTGATTCAGGCCCAATGTCCACACTCTCAGATTCACAGACTTTGAGGCACGTTCCCGCAAACTCCATGAGGGTTTAGGGCCGTCCCACTGTCAAATCGCCAAGTCGTCGAGGGCTGTCTCGCTGACATTTTGAGCTCTTTATGAACACTTTCCGTAAATCCACATTCCTGCAGACTTTGCCTGAGGGAATTACCCACAATTCATAGCTTTGTGACGTTAAACACGGGGGTTACCAGGGGGAGGCCCAGAGAAAAAAAAGGTAAACAAGGAGGACGGCACATGGGCGTTCAGCCTGGCAGATTACATTTACA
Organism: Adelosebastes latens; assembly: GCA_916700685.1. Taxonomy (NCBI): domain Eukaryota; kingdom Metazoa; phylum Chordata; class Actinopteri; order Perciformes; family Sebastidae; genus Adelosebastes; species Adelosebastes latens. The sequence continues at coordinate 60,370 of CAKAKR010066680.1, forward strand.
CAGAAACATTAAAGATTTAAGATGGGACATAAAAAAAAAATCAAACATTTCTTCTAATTTTGCTAAATTATGCTGACGAGTAAATTGATTATTTGACATGAAGGCTACGTCTCGTCTCATTAGGCCAGAGCCTGGAAGACGTTCAAATCAGGCAGTAAAAAACGTACAATAAAAACCCACAATTGGCATCGTCAAGGTAACGTGCACCGCAAAGTGCTGTACCGTTCATATTTATACCATTTCAAGCCCTCGCAGCCTCTCACACGCAACCATTTAGTGATGTCAGGTTCAGGACTTAAGGCCTTAGAGGGAGACTTTGGGATTGAACCTTATTCTTGAGGCTCATGATGAAAATGTTAGTGTGCAATAAACAATATATAATTAGCATATAAATACGGATTAGAAGAAATATGAGGGATTAAAATTCTTGAATAAAAAAATAGAAATGTTTGCAAATAAGTATCCACATTTTGGTTTGGTGTACATGTAGGTCAGCTGTGCACTTTTCAGTACAAAAAAAGTAAAATACACATACTACATATTCTACAGTTTGCCACAGCTGTAAGGCAAAATATACAATAACATTTCGTTGCACTCGAGTGAAAATATGTAAATGTGCAGGGCTGTACAAAGGATTTTCCTCGGTTTCTCTTCCTGACGTTTCTTCCTTTTCTTTTCCATTAAAGGATATTTTGGGGGGGAGTTTTTTATTATCTGAATCGAGGGTTTAAGGGTGGAGGGTGTCGTATGTGTCGTAACCCTTTGAGGCAAATGTTTGATTGGTGATTTTGGGGCTATATAAATAAAAATGGCTTGACTTGAAAGGATTTACAAAGGACAATATGATAAAAGTGTTGAAGTTTGAAACTCTATTGTAGTTTTAGTTTTATATTGGATGAAATACTGTCTCTGTCTCTGTGGCTTCACTTTGTATCTCTCATCAGTAGCATTTCCTTGAACTGTATTAACATGCTCACGTTTTTCCACAATCTCATGTTGTCTCTCTCTCTCGTCTTCTTCGTGCAGCTCATCCCTTCTCCGTCCTCGCCGCCCCGGGCCACTTGACCCACCCGTCCATCTCTTTACCACAGCTTCCCATCAGCCGCTGACCTCTTGCGTCTCTTTTTTCTGCTTCGTCACCACCCCGATGTTGATGTGAAAAAAATCCTTTGGGACGTACTGTCAGTAATCTGCTCTGTTTGGGAGCCTAATCCCCGCAGGGCATGCAGGACTTCGGCGATCTGTTTTCAATCAGTTGGATTCTTCTTTGCTGTGAGACCGCTGAGTTAAACTCGTCTTTTAAAGACGGCAGACTGTGGAGAAACGTCCCGTCTCCACGCCAACGTGGGAGTTGTTTTATTTTGTTTTTGATGCAGAGACGAAGACCACTTTTATTTTATTTTTCCTCTTTTTTTGATGGGACACAAAACATTGCATCAGGTCAGGATTGTTTTCCTTTTGTTTACCCACTCATACAAGGTATTTTAATTCTATTGCTGCAATATGAAAACAGGGAGTGTTGTAGCAGTGTTACAGGAAAACCTCAGCATTTTGTTTTTTTGTATTGGTGATGAGCACATTTGCAGCTTTACTGTTGTTTGTTGTTGTATTGTTGTCGGAAGACTCTTATTTATTCAGAACAAAACTTCACTTTTAAAAAAAAAAAAAGCACTTTTAAATGTGTCTTGAAATGAAATAATTCAGTGATTGTACATTGTAAATACTGCCACAGTTTAATAAAAATGTATCAGAGCTGTTATGGAAATGTTTGAGGATCAGGTGGATTTACTCGTGCAGAGAGAGCGTGTGAGTGTGTGTGTGTGTGTGTGTGTGTGTGTGTGTGTGTGTGTGTGTCTGTCTGAAAATGTCAAACAGAAATGTGAATGCAGCTCCACATTATCTCAGGGAACTATTTTTACACTAAGAGCCACAAAAATCCGCCTGTCAGAGGCCAAGTACCTGCAGTAACCTATTATTAAGAGCAATATCCTGCGACAAACCTGCACATCATCTTCAATTTACATGCTGTACTTAACAGGAAATATAATCAATCCGACTGTGAAAGCGTGGCCATTGATCGGGCAGCCTGTTGGCTTTTATGAGGCCTTTTTAACACAGATTATCTACAGTTGTTACATTGATTGACAGCACTTAAGGAGCTGCGATGTGAAGAATGAATGGGATACTTTGAGTTAAAGGATATCATTAGATCTGGATTTTCCAAACTGGATCAATGTGCCCTTTTATTTAACCACTAAAGTAAATTCATGAGTGTGACACGCCTATGCACTTCCAGATTCACAATGCTGAGAGCAACCGGCAGCCCGGCATTGGATTTTTGAGGCTGGACGAGATATTGATATTTGAGAGTTTAAGAAAATCTGATGATGATGTATCGGCCTGTATAGATTTTTTACATAAACACATAACATATACAAAGGATCCTTTAAATTTGTTTTCTTTTAAAGTCCAGGTGAAATGAAAAATGCCTTTTTAAAAGGAACAGTGTGTAACATTTCAGGGCTCTATTAGCAGAGATATAATATAATATTCATAACTATGTTTTCATTAGTTTATAATCACCTGAAACTAAGAATTGTTGTGTTTTCGTTAGCTTAGAATGAGCCCTTCATATCTACATAGGGAGCGGGTCCTCTTCACAGAGTCCACCATGTTGATCCGCCGTGTTTCTACAGTAGCTCAGAACGGACAAACCAAACACTGACTCTAGAGAGAGCTGTTCGCGTTTTTACGTTACCAGAAGGCCACCGTAGTTCTCCGACACACTTGTGAAACTGTGGTATCGTGAGCCACAGAGTGCGAAACCGTGGTACCGCCAGCCCGGCGTCTGACTTCCGTTGCTCCTAAAGTAGTGTTATTATAGTAAAGATGGCCTCTGAGCGAGGCGAACGGCGTTACTACAGTTTTGCACTCGGCGGCTCACGTTACCGCAGTCTTGGAAAGGAAGGAGTGAGCGGAGGGGTACTCGGTTGGTTGCAATCTGCAACCACACCACTAGATGCTGCCAAATCCTACACACTGTACCTTTAAACAAACAATGTAGATTATCTTGTACTACAGCACACATTTTAAAGTCTACCCTTTGAAGAAAAACTTTAAGATTAAACACCTCAGTGCCCAACAGCCGCGGGATATTGTTATAAACCAAACGGCTGCTAAAAATAATCAGATTTAACGTGGAGTGGTTCTCCAGAAAAAAAATGGCTAACTACTTGCTTGTCAGAGAAGACACTTTTTTTGTTTGCAACAGGCTTTCAGGATCTCAAGCATCATTCTGAGAGGATTACTAAAAAAGAAAGCAGCAGGACAACACGGTAAAACTGGACAAACATAACGTTAGCAACCCAAACTGACAGCTCATACAAACAGGGGGTTGAGCAGTAGCTATAACACCAAGTTGAGGAAAACAGGTGTGTGTTCAGTCGGATTATCACCTTTGTTAAACTGTGTGGGCAGCCTGGTTGCACTAAATGGCGTATGAATGACACAGTAATTTGCAAGTCATTTTGCGTGCAATAATAACGCCGTTCTTGCTTTTGGTGTGTCATTTGTAGGCCATGTAATCTGTGCTGACTGCAATGTAAATGCATGTATGCATGTAAATATGCTATGCTTAGAGCTAATTACGTAGAATAAAAAGTGAAACAAACAGAGTACTTTCAACTAAGAGACTGGCGTTTGAGGCGTTGATGAGTTATTTTGAAGTTGCGTTAGGGACGCGTTAACCATACTTCTGTTATGTTGTTTCCGTATGTATTCACGTATTAATTTAAGCCCAACCATGACGTTTTTCCTAAACCTGCGTGGCGTAAAAATGACACGTGTAAAGAGGCGTACAAATGACACGCGAAAAGGCTTTCTCATGACACGGGGAATGCCCTCATAATTTCGTGCTATTTATATGCCTTCCCATGAGATAAGGTTGGTGTGAGATAAACCCAAATGTCAAAGTCTAAAACTGTGTAATTTTCTGGTTTTGAATCTGTGCAAAGTAGTTGTTGCCTCACCATTTCGAGAGAGACACACACCGGGCGAGAGTGGTGGTGCATGGGTCCAACAACACAGGGCTTTCATCCAGGAGACCGCTGTAGATGTCCCATGTGTTAAGTTTCACTTTCACTTCACAATCAACTGTTTGTTCGTGTCCCGTGTTCACAACGTCAAGTCACATTTTTTATAGTAAAATCTTAGTAAATTTAAGCCCAACCATGTTGTTTTTTCCTTAACCTAACTAAGTGGTTTTGTTGCCTAAACCTAAGCAAGTGTTTTTGTTTATTACACAACATTAACAACGTGTTTACTGCGACTGAAAAGTGACGCAGAGGGGTCTGACAAAGCCTCAGTGTGTGACGAGTTGGGATGAGAACGCATTGGTTATATTGCTTTGGCCGTTGCTGTCGCCGAGATTGTGGCTGTAGCTTTGGTTGTTATGATTACTGCTGTGACACATTCGTTTATAACGGGTGTAACACTAACTACATGCAGGGTATGTGTGCAGTGAATTGACCTAGTTGGGCTGGATGAATGTTGTATTGAAGCTACTGTATTCTCCCTACATAAAGAACTATTTCTTTAAATGATTTAGGGGATATGTTCCCTGATTGTTGCTGCTGTATTAAGTCAAATGTCTGATTAGTTTTGAACACATTTTCTCTGAGGATTTAAAACAAGTGAACACACACACATCTAATCGGAGTGAAAATACAGAAAGAGTGCGATCACATCTGTATTAATTCAGTTTCAAGTGACAGCAGTGTTTCTCCAGTTGCTTGTGGAGGAGCAGGAATGTCAAAAACACGACAGTCTGACCCAGCGGTGCCTTCACACCGACAGCAGAACTACAGCAGATAAAACCACACACACAATGGTTCCCTTATACCACCCAGAGATTTAATTTAAGATGCCCAAACTGGACCAGGTGTATGTCTGTGGCTTTGTATGGGAATGTACCGTATATCTGTGTATGAGGAATAGAAGAAGGAGAGCACCACTTGTAACATAAAAGAAGACTGATGGAGTACTCTCATTCTTTCCTAAACTTTACCTTTAAACAAAACTTTTTTCCCCCAATCAATCACTTTTAATCAATTCAATCCAGGAGGAAACCTGTTCAGGAAAACGATGCTCCTCCTTGTGAAATCTGAGAACAAAAGCTGTCTATATGCTGAGCAGAGAGATGATTATCAGGCTGACACAGTTTGGGCCACCTGCCAGCACTACACTGTAAAAACGCACATTTCTTCCCCATTAAAGTCCCTCTCAGATACGAGCGCTCGAGGCAGCATTTAGGCATGTCTTCTCTCCATGCACAAGCATCCCCAAGCGTTTAAGCCGCCCCGTTTTGTCATCATGTCATGCGTCCGCCTCGGTGATTGGCAGCTTCAAGTGGTTGCAGATGAAAGCGGGCCCCCCATGCTAATGAATAGGCCCCTGATTGCAGAGCTGCTCGCTCTCTGAATTACAGCGTCGCCCACCTAATGAGCAGATACACTGCAGTGCCCCTCGTCTCTGCGTATTCACATTTCTCTCCTTCACGCTGATGAGCTCTCCCCTGCACAACAGTCAACAAAACCTCTGTGGAAGATTGCAACATGAGCCATCTTCATCAGCACCCTCCTCCTCCTCCTCCTCAAGTTTATTTCAGACGCTGCCATATGCTTCTAGTTTTTTGTTTTTTTTCTCCCCCCTGCTTCACTTGAGGATATTATTTGACTGAGCTGATGATGGCATGCAAAGTATCTGAATGGCTGATGAGCATGATAATGTCTCAGTTTCAACTCTTGAATAAAAGAATTTGGATAATACATTTTAATAATATCTCATGAGATTAATAAAGATATCCTACTTTACCACTAAACTGACTATGTAGAGGTAAATATAAGCACAGAAAGGTTACCGTATGACTATTTAAGGAGTAAAATAATCATCAGGAAACACAAATTATCAGTTATCTTGTCATGCAGATCATACACAACTTTGCATTTCACTATCTCCTGATGAAATAAGCACTTTAGGGACTCTACAAAAATTACTGGAGTTGGGCTGAGCCGTATGTTTCACTTTAAAAAGCAAAAAACCAAAGCCCTTCCAAAATCTACCAGCGACATGCAGCCAATAAATCGACGTTAAGGCTAGAAATGAGAAGACTGCTTTTGTTCACCTCTGTCTGAATCAAGGAACCATTGTTTCAAATATTACTATGAATTGAAGAATAAACTCAAGACATTTAAAGGGATAGTTCGGGTGTTTTGATGTGGGGTTGTATGAGGTACTTATCCATAGTCCGTGTATAACCTACAGTAGATGACGGTCGGCACGCCCCCAGTTTGGAGAAGCAGACAGGAGTTACTGCACCGAAGCAAAGCAATGTACTGCTGTGGACGAGGCCGGCAGCAAAACGTATTTCAGACACCTAAAAGAAAGGTCCACCTATAAAATCGCTATATTTTTAATATTTTCATCGTTTCATCTTGCCGTCAGACAGCCTTTTTCAACGAGGAACTGAGGCAGTTGCATCCATCTATGCTCCCGCCAAAGCAACCAGACTCCATTGAAAAAAACTGTAATTTTACCTCGCAGAACAGCAGGGGGTTGCTTGAATACCGCTGCCTCGATCGGTTAGTTTGTTTATGCTACTGTGTTATTTTGGTGAATCCGAACTTACCAAAGTCAAACAATAACACAAACAAACAAACAGATCGAGGCAGCGGTAGACCAGCAACTCCTGTGTTCTGTGAGGTAAAATTACTGTTTTTTTCCAATGGGGTCTGGTTGCTTTGGAAAGAGCAGAGATAACGGCTCCAGTTCCCCCTCGGAAACATTGACTGTATAGCTGTCTCACGGGTAAATATTCTAAATATAACTAAAGTGGTATTGATTTTTTTAGGTGTCTTAAATACGTTTTTCTGCCGGCCCCATCCACAGCAGTAAATTACTTTGCTTCCGTGCGGTAACTCCTGTCTGTTTCTCCAAAACTATCCTCCTGGGGGCGTGCCGACCATCATCTACTGTAGGTAATACACTGACTATGGATAAGTAACTCATACAACCCCACTTCAAAACACCCAAACTAGCCCTTTAAGGCAATGTTTACTTTAGTTTTTAGTTGTAAACTTGACATTTGCATCAGAGAATTATAACTTCTGTCGTCTTTTCTCTTGTTTTCCGGTTTGTTCTCAACTAAATAAATGTGGCATCCAACTTCAAAATGCATCACTTTGTTGTTTCTCTCCAACAACAGCTGCTTATTTCTGGAAGCACTTAAAGCATCGTATAATTGTAATGTCATCCATCAGCTGTTTGGTGACACGAGAGACAAAACCAGCAATTTGAGCTCCTCTCAGACTAAATGGTGACTGACCACCAGAACTGGACTATCTGAGGCTTCGGAGCAGGACCACGTCAACAAACAACAGTGGGAGGGTTGACACTACATGAGTGAACATATTTAGGTGAAACGTCCTTTCTTTAGGCAAACTGGACCACAATGAATTTACTTTGTGGCTCAGGGTGTTTTGTTTAAATGTGGATATTGCACAGGCCTACCATTTAACCCGGCTATAAAAGCTCCTCACAACATGAATTCAGTATCACGTTTCCAAACAAAGCCAAAACAAAATGAATTTATTCATCTCCGGACTACGGGTCGGTACATATAGTGTGCTATAGAAAGTCTGAGATATAAACAAAGAAACGTTCTTTCATGTGTAAACTATGACTCTTACAGTAGCACACCAGAGCAGGACGAGAGCTGACGAAAAGCAAGGAAATTGCTGAAACATATGATTCACTTCACCCAGGCTGACGGCCAACCGTGCACCATGCAAAAATAAACACGAGACTCCACAGCAGGTTCCCAGAATGTGTTTATTTTGGGGGAGACGACAACGGCGTTTGAAATATCGCAGCACTTCAGTTTGATTTATAAGAAGCTGGAGCAGGATCTAAATCACTCTCCTGAGGCAGGCTGGAGGAAGAAATGCTTGTTTGGTGCATGTTGGGAACAGATGGTGGCGCTACAGCACACTGGAACGACTGGGGATTCATACTATTAGACTAACATAATGTACATAATCTAAGATAAAGGAGGAAACCCTCTGAAAAGAGCTGCTTTTCAATATTATTTAGCTTAAGAACAAATATGAACAGTGGTGGAAAAAGTATCTTTTAAAAGTAGAATTACTACAAGTAGTATTACGGTAGTATACAAGTCCTGCATTCAAAATTCAAACATTTGAGGAGAGAAATAGGCATTAACGTAACAGAATATTGATTCATATTTGATCAGCGGTGCCTGGTTTGACCGTTTGGTCGGAGTTTGCCAGTGATTGACAGCCGACTCTCATAGGCAGAAGATGGACAGCAGACCTCAGATCAGCTCTTACTGCTTGTTTTCCTCCGGTCTGTGAAATCTTGCAGATGCCGTTAGGAGCACCGGAGGACACCGGAGGACACCGAGGCACATGCTTTTTTTCAGGCTACCTGTTTCATGTACTACTGTCACAATATAGCGACCGTTTCATAAAAATAACTTTTTTTAATCATTTTTGCTCCAATCTCGCCTACTTCAGCTTTAATGCACATGTTGTCTATTAACATAAAATAAGGTGCTAAAATGACACATCCATGACACATATTAAATTAATACTTATGATTTAACTGATGATCTTTTAATAAGTGGAGACTTTTTATTAATGAACCTTCTGTACAGCATCACTGCACAGGTGGATTTATTTCAGCCCTCTTTATTCTGTAATTTAGTTATCTGTAAATCTTTCTATACAGTCTATGGTATAATGTCATGGTGCAAACACACATTTTTTTTTATAACTTGAATTTTGAAACTAAGAGTTGTTAACAGCATGCAGCAACTCATCTGTACATATTGTGTAGTAAGTTTTATTACCCACAAGGTGGCGGTGCATCCATGCTGCATCCTAATAATGGTGGATTAGTTGACAATTATGTGGCAAATAATCTCTCACAGATTGACACTTGAGAAGCATAACGTCCATGAGTTCCTAATAGAGATATTATTTGAAAAAGGATATATGTTATTAATATGTAATGACGTGTTTTCTGCATGTATGCATTTGATTGTAATAGTAGTAAGAGCTGTTTGCATCGCTACAAACACCTACACAATGTTATGCAATCAAGCAATCAACAGGACCTGTTAGAAGACAGGAAATGTACATTGTTCCTTTGTTTGGACTTGATTCAACCTCATTGTTGACAACAGCTGAGCTGAGTTAAGGTATTCATGTTATTGTGTCAGAAGCCGGACACGTGATAACTTCTATATTCAGATTACAAACTGCACAAAAGAAACTTTTCACACTGAACAGTCCAAGAATGTAATCAACCAGCTTTCAACCCTGAAACTACATCTCCTCCTTTATTTGCTGTTAAAGTCTCGGTTTTGATGGTGTGGATTATCTCTACGTTGTGTGCGTACAGGGCCGGTGGTGGGTGTTGGTTGGGTGGAGGGACAGTCATGTGAGGCACTAAACCAGGTCAGTGTCACTGTGTGATCTGATCCTACACAGAGAGAATAATGCTCACCACCAGAGGAATTTCACAATACAGTAACGGAGGATTAAATACTGTATAACAGCGAGAGAGGGCTGAGAGATAGTTGACACTGTTCAAATGTACAAAAAGGTGTGTTTCCGTCTGCGTGGTGTGAATATAAACCAGGTTTCCAGTTCAGCCGGACCTACGCCCTACGCATTTCTCAGGGGTCTACGCTTTCTTTTCATTCAGTCCATCCATTGTTCCCTCTTCCTCCCGCTAGGCTGTCCTCAGGTGAAGCCGGTGTCTCACATCGCTCTGAGAGCATTGTGTCAACACTCAATGGGATCAGTGTGGAGACAGCAGGGTGCCTGTTTCCAGCCCTGCTAGCAACACCAGCTAGTCCTCTCAGTTTCACCCGTCAGCTCAGATGAAGACATGAGGAAGTTCATGTCACTGTATGAGGCCAAATATAGCTCCAACAGTGTGTGTGCACAATAGGAGAGCAGATAATAGGCTACTGTTTTACAGCATAATAACGGTGACTCAAGGTCAAACCCCTGCTTTTTTTTCTAGCTTCACTTTCTATGATTGTTTTGATTTTCATTATATTATTAGCTCTAATATTCAGAATACTTTTATTTTTATCACTAGTCAAGCATCTTCATCAAGTATATTTGGTCAAACTTAAAACGAGCTAGCTTTAAATGCACTGAAAAGCACCTCAGTACAACAAATGACCACAAGGGATGCAAAATGACTACAGACAGATGCAAAAATGACTACAGAAATTGCAAAATTACTATGAGGGATGTAAAATGACTACAGAGAGATGCAAAATGACTACAGAGAGATGCAAAATGACTACAGAGGGATGCAAAATGACTACGAGGGATGTAAAATGTCTATAGATAGATGCAAAAATGAGTACAGAGTGATACAAAAATGACTATGAGGGATGCAAAATGACTACAAGGGATGTGAAATGTCTATAGATAGATGCAAAAATGACTACAGAGAGATGCAAAAATGACTACGAGGGATGCAAAATGACTACGAAGAATGTAAAATGACTATGAGAGATGCAAAATGACTACAGACAGATGCAAAAATGACTACAGAGATATGTATAATGACTACGAGGGATGCAAAATGACTACAGACAGATGCAAAAATGACTATAGAGAGATGCAAAAATGACTACAGAGATATGCAAAATGACTGAGGGATGCAAAATGACTACAAGGGATGTAAGTCACAATGTTTTTAGTTGTAAACAGAATGGATTGTAAATATATTAAAATCTATAGGAGGGGTATTTCTATTATATTCTTTATTTTCCTTCTTAAAGTTAAATGTGAATTAGGATTTAAAAGATAGATTTAGTTTTACTGTTACAGGAAATAAATCAAGTGTCTAAACTTCCAGCTGCTGTTTGTAAACCTGCAGACAATTAACTGCATTTAAAGTTTTCACACTGACTTGTTTTGTTTACTTTATGAGCACCACAGTTATTTTTTTTCACTCCTCTATAAAAAAGTGTCAAATGTCATCCTCCTCCCTGCTGCTGAGGGATTGGACACACCAGCGGTGGCTCCACCCCGACAAAGAGAGTCGTGTCTCTGCAGACAAACTCACCTGTTAAATCTGGTCCAGCAACAAACAACGTTCACCATCAGCCACCATCAGGGTCGAAAACCTGACCGAGCAGCACGACAGAAGACCTACTGAAGAACTGAGCTCAATGTGAGTACCATGTTGCCCTTTCTCCTGTTTATTCATCAAGTAACAACTTTATGTCACTGAATGAGCTACAAAAGTTTTCAACTTCACACAGGATGAAGCAGATAAAGTTCACAGGTATTAAGACAGATGGAACGATGCTTTGAAATCCAGTAGATCTTCTATATTGTTCTGTGTACTTTTCAAATAACCTACTAACGAGAACGGAAACATATTGTTTAATATTTAGCACTTGTAGTTAAACTTTAACCATCAGATGGATGGATTACTGAACAAGCCTACCGAGCCTCTGTCTGACATGACTGTTAACATTTCCTGTTGGAAAGTTAAGCAAAGAGACACAAAACGACTACAGAGAGATGCAAAATGACTACAGACAGACACAACATGACCACAAAGAGATGCAAAAGATGCAAAATGGCTACAGAGTGATGCAAAATGACTACAGAGAGAAACAAAATGACTACAGAGGGATGCAAAACGACTATCGAGAGATGCAAAACGACTAGGAGACATGCAAAATGACTACAGAGAGATGCAAAACGACTACAGAGATGCAAAATGACTACAGACAGATGCAAAATGACAACAAGAGATGCAAAATGACTACAGAGAGATGCAAAAGATGCAAAATGACTAGAGAGATGCAAAATGACTACGAGAGACCGATGCAAAACGACTACAAAGGGACGCAAAATAACTACAGACAGATACAAAAGATGCAAAATAACTATGAGAGACGCAAAACAACTACAGAGATGCAAAATTACAAAGAGAGATGCAAAATGACTACGAGGGATGCAAAATGACTACAGAGAGTTGCAAAACAACTATAGAGAGATGCCAAACGACTATGAGGGATGCAAAATTACTACAGACAGATGCAAAATGATGCAAAACTATAGACAGAAAAAAAAAACAAAGAGATGCAAAACAATTCAGTGTTTTGTCTCCTTTCTAGCACTTTGATGTTGGTTTAGAGGTTGACTGCTGTTTCCAAGGTCAAGAATGAAAACTTCATTAATCAATCATATGCATAATTAAAGGTCTGTGATTTTGTCCTGCTCATCAACACAAAAGTTGTACTTCTGGTCTTTTTCTGTAATGTAGATAAGCAGACATGTAGCTTCATATGATTGAACTTTCATCTTAATCTTCTGCAGTGGACACCATGGCCTCCACCTTCTCCGTGCGCAGCTACTCGGTGCGTCAGCCTTCCTTCTCCAGCATGTCTGTGAGGGACAGCGGACGCAGCATCCGCACCAAGCCTCCCATCTCCGTCAGCACGCTGTCCCGCTCCGTCTCCATGGGCAACGGCCTCAACATGCTGGGCTCCAGCTACTCCTTCAACAGCCTCGGAGCCGCCGCCAGCGAGAAGGAGACCATGCAGTGCCTCAACGACCGGCTGGCCAACTACCTGGATAAGGTGCGCTCGCTGGAGAGGTCCAACGCTGAGCTGGAGGTGAAGATCAAGCAGCTCATGTTGGAGAAGGCGCCAAAAGGGCACGACATCGAGGGGATGATGGCCCAGGCACACGCCATCGGGCAGGAGGTCAGTGTTTGTAGACTCTTTTAGGGAGCATTCAGGGTGTTTTTAGTAAGAACATGTATGATTTTATAGTACACAAACCAGCACACTAACATTATAAATAGTCCTTGATGCCAGATCTTCATTAACTTTCCACCATGTTCCCTGCTCAGGTGAGAAGGAAGACGCTGGAGAACGCCCGCATCATGCTGGAGATTGATAACGCCAAGCTGGCGGCCGATGACTTCAGGGTCAAGTGAGTGTCACACAGAGGTTCCTTTCTTTTTACTTGCCTGCGAGTGTTCACATGGGAGCGTCAGACTGCGAAGCAATGTGAATAAATGACCTTTATGTCAGGCTGCGAAATAAGAGCTCCATTCCCACGGTGCTCAGGCACCCGCAGGAGACGGAGATTGCCATCGGTGAGCGCAGGATGTGATAGATTGAAGCAGGTCAGAGAGACATCGTCAGTTTCTGAAGTCCAGAGTTGGCAAAGTGAAGCTGAAGGAAAGGTGGTGGAGTCTGCCACTGCTGGTGTTTTTCACAATGTGTTGTTGGTATGTTCTGTGGCCTGAAGGAGTGATACATCAATTGGCAGTGATTTATGGTATTAGCAGCACAGTGCATGTGTACCTTACATGCAGATTTTGCATGGTATTTTTCACACGTGTGCTGCATCCACTCTGGGATTATTTCATGAGTGGTTTCATGCATCCTGTGCTGGTTCGCACGTGTTGCATCACTTCCATTTTGGGCCTCTCATGGCTTATGGTGGAAAGTTATTGTACAATCTCAAGGTACTTGAGTATTTCCATTATATTCTACTTTCTACATCTACTCCACTACATTTCAGTAAAATAATATAGTAGTTTTTAACCCACTAAATTAATATGAAAGCTGCAGTTACTTTGCAGAATAAGAAACAAAAAATATGATGCTTTTTTAGAGATTAAAATATGCAACATAATAAAGTTAATGAAGTTGTGTAAAGTAGCTTCAGCTTGACCAACTACAACATTGAAATGCTGCTTACATGTTAATGCATCAATATTTCTAATCAGGTCAAGTCAGCTTCATTTATGTAGACAAAAAATCACAATTTTGCCTCATTAGTATAGTAGCTACAGCATATTATAAAACATTACTGATGATACTATACACTTTTACTTGTAATGAAGTATTTTTATGGTATTAATACTGTTATTTTAGTGAATCTGCCAACATTTTCCATGGCCGCTTCTCATTAAATTTGAGCTGATTTTAAAAGATGGTAGCAGGATGTGACATACATATGTGTTTGTTTTGTGTGACACAAGAAAAACGTTTTTCTGTATGAAGATACAGTAAAATTACAAATACAATTTTCAAAAATAACATTAATTAACACTAATGTAGTTTGACAAACTAATATTCTTTTTCTGAGCATTTCATGACCATCAGCTGATTGAAGCCTTTGACAATTAATTTACGGATGAAGCCTATAAGATGTGATTTAAAAAACTAAAAAAGCTAGTAATTAAGAACCTTGAGTTGAGGATATTTTTCCAAACTACAGTTCCCAAGACAGAACTTTCACACATAACATTATAAACTACCTTCTCATTTTAGGAGAGAGAGATAACTTGTTGCTCTGTGTACTCATCCGTAGATCAAAAACATTTTGGGTGCTTTTGGAAAAAGGGGAAAAAACAGGATAGACCTTGACTTTGACCAGTTGGCAACAAGGAAGGAAAAAAGCACTTTATTAAATAGTGGCTAAATCATTAAGAAAGCCAACATGATTCGAGCTGACAAAGACCTACAGTGGTCGAATCATGTTGGCTTTTTTAAGCCACTATAATAAAAGGCTTTTTTCCTTTCTTGTTGCCAATTGGTCAAAGTTTTTGGAGTGCCTGGATTGCCTGATTATTCTACTTTTTCATTTTGCTGATGTGTCATACGAATTGAGGAGAAGATTTTACTTCCTGCAGCCATCTTTGTTTGGATTAAGATGAAACGCAACTTTTAAAAAGGGTTAAAAATCGTATAAATGCTGCAGCAGATGGAATACTTTTTGATCCACATGTACATAAGACTTTTTGAGGATGCTTAAATTCTGGATTAAATGACCTTTTGGGGTTTTTGTAAAATTTGCAGGGATTTATCTTAACTGGGACTCAAATATAATTAAATACATGAGAGGCACACGCGTCTGCTGATGACCTCCTCTCCTCCTCTTTGAATCCTCCGCTGTGTTTCTCCTGCAGATGGGAGGCGGAGGCCACCTTGTGCCAGTCGGTGGAGAGAGACTGTCAGGCTCTGAAGAGGGCAAAGTCCGACCACGACCAGATGATCGCCACCCTGCGAGGAGACCTGGACAGCCTGAAGGAGGAGCTCTACTTCCTCAAGAAGAATCACGACGAGGTGAGATCGCTGCCAAGCCGGAGGTCACGTCAGACATGATCGACGAGTGTTTACTCATCAAGATAATCACTTTACAAGTTGTCAAGTGTTTAAACGCAGGATGTCTTTGAAGCACGGCGGGTTTTCTGAGCTGCATGAAAACCAGTTTCCTGCATCTCAATATGATAGATATGATCCAAAAACCACAGAGTTGAAATACATTCCACTTGTTTTTTCTAACAGCAACACAGTAGCAGAAGGTTTAACAGTATTCAGTCTCTGGAACATGATCATCTTAAGTGTACGGACACGCCCTTTTGCTTTGTAGTCATGGTGCTTCAACATAGAGGACATAACACCCGTGTACACAACACACAGGATTATTTGAGCCCATCCAGCAGAAGGGATTATGTGTGTTTAGACTCTAAGGTGTGGTATCCAGGATGTGGACTGAAGACAAGAGTTTCTTTATTTGAATATTTACAGAGAGGGTCACAAAATTTAAGAAGAACAAAGAAGGAGTTAATCAGGAACAATTAAATGTCACTGCAGGATGGAAGCCGCATCACAAACTGGTTGTAAATAATTGCTAAAAACAACAACGCACAGAAATATTGTTCTAAATTCTCCACTACATTATTATTATTTTGCATACTAAGATTTTACTTTCAAAACATGAACAGTTTATAAAATAAGATGCTTTTTTCGATACTTATTGAGTAACTTCAGTCCTTAACTGAGTACTTTTTATTTTTATATTTCTAGTGCAGCAAACTGCCTTATTATTTCTTATTTCACGCGACAGAAATTCATTTCTAGATTATTTTTCAAATCAAGTTGGTTTACATTAAACAAAAATATCCTTACTATCTTTCACTTGTTTTAATAAAATTATGTCTGCAGGATTCAATCACATATTTAATACATAAACTAAAAACACCATCAAATCCTCTTTGTTTTTTGCATAATGAGTACTTTCACTTTTGATTCTTAAAAAGCATTTTGCTGGTAATATTTCAGTCATTTTACTTAAGTAGGATTTTGAATGCAGGACCTATAGGTATTTTTATAGTGTGGTATTACTACTTTTACTAGAATTAAAGGCTTTGAATTCTTCTTCCACCACTGGATAGTAGATAAGTTAGACACTGCAGCTTTAGAGTTGTCAAGGAAGTGAGGTAGAAACTAAGATGTTGCAGCATTAAACACTGCCTTGCCTTTCTCCCTCTCTAAATGATCACAGGAGATGAGTTCGATGAACTCTCGTCTGGCCAACGAGCAGGTGAGCGTGGAGGTGGACGCGGTTCACGGTCCTGATCTGGGAGCCATCATGGCTGAGCTGAGGGTCCAGTATGAGGGCATCACTCGCAAGAACAAGGAGGAGGCCGAAGCCTGGTACCTCAGGAAGGTCCGTCACTGCATGAATCTGCTCTTATTTCTCTGGTATTTATACTTTTTTGTGGTATTATAGACTATATACTGAAGTATTATTTTGATGTGTGTGTCTCCAGTTGGAATCGGTGCAGTCGGAGGTCAAAGAAAGCAACGAGGCTTTGCGTTGTTCCCAAAACGAGCTCAGTGAGAGGCGACGTTTCCTGCAGGCTCTGGAGGTCGAACTCGACAGTCTTCGGAAGCAGGTAGTGTTGTCTGAACATGTGATCCTCCGTACACAATCACCTCTTTCTCCAGGAATACCACCAGTGGGTGAAGTGAAGCCAATGCTGAAGTGCCTTAAACTTGCATTCTTTCTAACAGCCAGCAGGGGGCGACTCCTCTGGTTGCTAAAAGAAGTCTGACTGTATAGAAGTCTATGAGAACATAAGCCTACTTCTCACTTGATTTATTACCTCAGTAAATGTGGTCTCAATCGCTAGTTTCAAGTCTTCTTCAATACAGCATGATGTTCATTTAGTAAATTATGGTCCCATTTAGAGTCAAATAGACCATAAAGCAGGGGATGCTTTAGGGCGTGGCTACCTTGTGATTGATAGGGGTCGCTACCACGGCGTTGTCCGGTCTGGGAGTTGTCTGTGTTTTCGTCTTAGAGCTTTAACCCTTACAAACAATGTGTTGAATGTTAATTGTAACATTTTGGTTGCCTAAAAAATGTCTTATTCAGCATTCGGTTGTACTTAGCTCCACGCTCTCGTGTCACTTCTGGTTGCAAAAAAACAAGATGATGACGGCCAAAATGCCAAAATTGAGGCTTCAAAAACAGCAGTCCACAAACCAATGGGTGACGCCACAGTGACTACATCCGCTTCTTATATACTTAACCTCTCAGTCAAATATCAAATAGCCTCAACAAAGAGTCTTTTACTTGCAGAGATGAATCATGTTAACGACCATTCCTCTACTTTTTAGGAGCTTAGCCCCGTCCCCGTTAGGACATGTTATCTATAGATAGCAGCTGCTTTCTCCTTGTCAACAAAGAGCTTTTAGCAGCACAATGCACACAGCAATTTCATTCTGCTCCAATAATCAATCAGTGTGACAAGACGTCGAGTCAAACGAGCCGATGTTTTGTCTGTTTCTCCGCTACATGTGAACACAGGTCAAACTAGCATATAGAGCCGTTCAGTGGAGGCAAATACAGCTCATGGATGTTTGCCTAATAGTGAGCAAACAGTATTGAATGAGGAGATATTACGGCGCCGACAGTCTCAAGTATCTGTGGTTGAGCGGTGAGGGGGCGTCAATGGATGAGCTCAACAGGTAAACATACAAAGCAATCCTGGGCGGTAAAATGTACATTGTGTGACAGTGATGACACTTTTATGGACCTAATACAGGGATATTATTTATAGTACACTATGCTCTATGTGAACAGTCTGAGTTAAAGGTGCCCTGTTGAATTTTGTAAACAAAAGTTATGCTTTTATTCAGCGTTACTCACCAAAACACACTGTGTGTTTCTGTGTATTTCTTCCATATATAACATTTGCAAAGCCAATTTTTAAAGTATTTTAAATGCAGCTCTGTTTACATGTTTATTAGCTTGCATTCTTCTTATTCCCTGCCTTTGCTGGGACATTGCAGTATATCTTGATATCTTGATGTGATACAAGACAAACAAAACAGGGACCCATTCATAAAAAAAAACAGCTGCATAGCGCTACTAGAGGTCTAAAACTCTATAGGGAACCTTTAACCTTTCATCCACATCATGCCCTTAAACATATTTTTATAATAACAATGCATCGGTGCCCCTCAGCTCTATGGAGTGTTTTAGCATCTTTGAGCTCATTGTTTTGGTTTTACAGCCCACAAACTTACTGTTTTGGTCCAGCGCTGTCGTCTGTGTCGTTTGCAGCTGCAGCAGGTAGCTGCTTTCAGCAACAATGGTCCGATAAGCCCGCTGTATGCTTCCTGTAAAACAGCAGACAGACACAGTTAGCGACTAGATGGTGAACTTATTGGAGCATTTAGCCAAGTATTTTTCTCAGGAGTTGGTGGAGACACATAAAGTGGCGAAAAAAATCTGTTAATGCAGCTTTAAAAATGAAAAAAATATGATTTCAAAATGAATTGTGATTGCTCTATAATTAACATAAAGGAAATGTTTCCAGTCTTTGATAAATTAAGCTAAGAAAGCGAAAAAGCGTTTTTTCCAAAAGGTCACAACTTCTCTTTAAGAAATGGTTGAGTTGTTTTGTAACCTCACACACATCAACTGCCCATATTGTTAGTGCTGTTTCTCAACATGAAGACATCAGTTCTTTCTTTTCTTCATGTATGTGTCCCATAAATGTTGTGATGCGATTTACTGATTTTAAACCGCTCCAGGATACACCTCACCACATTTCAGAATTATCAAAATATCTGCTTTACTGTATGAAACTGTACAGTACGACGTGTTATCTGCTGTCACTGATCATTACCTGGATGTTCTGTTGACAGGTGGCAGTGTTGGAAGGAAACCTGGGAGAAACGGGGCACAAGTACTCCATGGAGATGGAGCGTCTTCAGGCCACACTGACCCATCTGGAGGACGAGCTGTCTCAGCTGCGTCTGGACATGCAACGCAACAAGACCGACTACGAACAGCTGCTGCGCATCAAACAGAACCTGGAGATGGAGATCGCCACCTACAGGAGGCTGCTGGAGGGAGAGGAAATGTAAGTCAGAGCCGACACACAACATACAGTCATATAACCACATCTTTTTAAACAAGAATTTCTGTTTAAATATATGTGTACGTTTTCTTTGAGTAGTGCCAATATACCACCATGTCTTGATACCTAGCAGTTATTTGTAGATAATTAATCTAAAGTGGCTTTATGTATTAACTAGTATTGCTTTTACACAGGAGTACATGTATTTATCCTAAACATGCATGTATTATACACCCCAAATTAAAGTAATAGTCTGACATTTTGGGATTCAAAGTACACGTATTCACTGCTTAGAGTTGGATAAGAACATCGACACAACTGTCCACACAGAGAGTGGTATCAATCTTAAATCTCCCGAAATGTGGAACTTTTATTTCTTTAAAGTGTCCTACTTTAACTAAACGTATGTGGTTTTGTTGACTAAATGTAAAGAAGCTGTAGTTTGCATTCATAACTTAACGTTTCATTCAGTTTTACGTGTTAGAACATGCTGGTTTTAAGTTTTGCTTTTACTTTTATAATGTAGTAGGGGCAGCAGGCCCCTACTGACCCATATCTATGAGGCTTATAACTACTGATAACAAACATTTAAAGAGCTGATAACAGTTGAATCGGGTGCATATTGAGTTAACATGGTATCTGCTTGCTCTCTTGGATGATATTCTCATATTCTTTTGTCCTGCAGGGTGAAAGAAACACCTCCGCCTCCTAAAAGTAAGTTCAGATTATTGTATCTAATTGAATGCTATTAAAGTCTTCTCTACACTTATTTCCACATGGTCCTGTGTAGGGCTGCAACTAACGATTATTTTCATTGTTCAATTAGTCGTTTGGTCTATAAAATGTCAGAAAATTGTGAAAAATGTCGATCAGAGTTTCCCAAAGCCCAAGATGACGTCCTCAAATGTCTTGTTTTGTCCACAACTCAAAGATATTCAGTTTACTGTCATAGAGGAGTAAAGAAACCAGAAAATATTCACATTTATGAAGCTGGAATCAGAGATTTTAGACTTTTTTTTTTAATTACTCAAACAGATTAATCGATTATTGAAAAACGATTAATTTAATATTTGGCAACTAATCGATTAATCGTTGCAGCTCTAGACCTGTGGTAAATCTTGCAGGTTACTTGTAGAAAACCACTTGTTAGTTGGTCAGCCTTTGTTTGTTGTAATAAATACAAAAAGGATGTACGGAGCGACCACACTCAAGGATAAAATTCATGTGAGCAAAAGGGAGTCTGCAAAACTTAAGAAGGGATCTGATGCTCCTGAAGCAACCGTTTCCTACTTACTCTTTCTGCAAGAGTCTCGTAAAGCTGATCTTGTTCCTATCTTACAGTCCTACAGTAGACAACGTGCTGCAGGAGCGTCCGATCCCTACATGCGTTTTGCAGACCCTCCCTTTAGCCCACATGACATTTTGGCATTGGGTGTGGTCGCACCTTTGGGTGTGGATCTGATAAGAGTTAACAAAAAACAGCACCAAACAAATGATGATTCACACACAGTGGAAGTTGAACTACATTCGATCTCTTCTCTTTTTTATCCCTTTTGTATTTTTTGGCATAAAGTTGGTACACACCAGCATGCTGTGTGCAGGTTACTGACATTAGATTACATATGAGGGTATTGATGGCCAAAGTTATTAAAATATTACATTTCGGTGCAGCCTCATAACCTCAATATGGCAAACTAATACTCATGCAGACACTGTATTGTTATTAGACAACCATTAACGTTATTTATCAATGACCAGAAAGATTAAAGTATTATGGTTTATTTCTGTGTCCCAGAAGAACCCGAAGTAAGGACCAGGAAGATTGTAAAAGTCGTCACCCAGACTATGATCAACGGCAAGGTGGTGGATGAGTCCAGCGAGGTGGAGCAGATCGAGGAGCGCAAAAAATGAGCCAAAGTGTCTGAAGAGGAGAATCAGTGATGTCTCTTAAACCCAAAGTGCCCGCTGGCTCTGGTTTAAGTCTCACCGCCAAGACCTTGTTGTTTTATGTCTTCCTTATTTTGTGTTTTAATGCCTTCAGCTTGCCAAAAAAAAAAATACTGAAATGGATTGAAAATAAAAAGTTTAAACTAAAATATAACATGATATAATTCTGTACATATGATATCACTAAAGTGGAAGAAGAAACTCTTAAATCGCGATATAATGAGAAAAGTTTGAATAGTCTGTTTGATAATAAATGTCCAAAGATGTATCTGTATATGATCGGTAGATTGTGCTTTGAGTTTGCTCAGTTCTCATCAAAATGTGAAACATCCAGAAAAAGCTCGTAGGTTGATATTTTTTGGTCAAGCTGCTGTTTTCAAGGTCAAGAATGAGCTTCACACTCATTTGAATTCAAAGGAATAGTTTGTCTTTTTTAGGGGAATACGCTCCTTCGCTTTCTTGCAGAGAGTTTAGGCCTTCGCACACCAAATCCGTATTTTTTTGTTCGAAATTGTCGCACATTTAAAAATAAATACGACCTCACGTTGTTACAATCACGTTAACACACCGACACTGAAACTTTCGTCCATCATTAAAGTTTTCGGAACAGGTTTGATTTTCTTTTTTTTCTTTTTAAACTGTGTTTTTATTGGGGTTTTCCAATTCTAACCAATTGCATATTAATAAAATGGTCAGTCTTGGCAGCAAATACAGTATACCATCAAACGATTATGCAAGTAAAACAAGTTTGATATTTGGCGTTTTTTCGCATCTATCAACAGCCGGAGAGAGGGTTGTTTGACCACTCAGAGCCACCGTCTGTGCAAATGTCATCATCCAAAATGTCATCCGACGTCTCCCAGCACAAAGCACTTTACGAGATAAAAGATAGACTTTAAAGATAGATTGTGCCAGGTGATTGCAGAACAGTTGGAAGGTCGCAAAACAAAAGATGTAGGAAAGATTAGACAGTAGTGATTGTGCTCTAGGCAGCTAAACCATAGCTTCTTGCTAATGTCATTCATTCATTCGCTCCGTTTGGGCCTAGCGCTATCCATTACACACACGTAATTAATTCAGTTTTGTCTTGTATTGCTAATTTTGTGCAACAAAGAGAATAATAAAACATCGGACTCAATGTGCAAGGTATCTGTGCATAACGTTTTTTATCGGATGATTTAAAAAAAACGTGTACGAAAAATGATTTCTTGGTGTGACTTTTAGATGAGAAGATTATTACCACTCATGTCTGTAAATATGAAGCTTTAGCCTGTAGACTGGCTAGCCTGGCTCTATCCAACATTACCAGCACCTCTAAAGCTCACTAGTTAACATGTTATATCTGCTTTATTACACGGCGTTGTTGAATACTCATTCTGATTGGTCAATCACAACGTTTTACGGTCTGTTATTTCTTTATAACAGACCGTTGCTATGTATAACAGACCGTTGCTATGGGCGCAGTTCTGATCTCGGACTATGGCAGACCGTTTTTGTGTCAAATTATTGATTTCTTAAGTAAGTAGCCGTGTAATAGGCGGGATAATGTACAGCTAGCCGGTCATTGTTGTGAAATAAACCCCGCCAGGGCAATGCAAGACCGCGATGCAAAGTGTAAAAAAGTCTTTATGCTAAGCTAACCAGCTGCTGTAGCTTCATATTTAGTGCATAAACGAATGAGAGTCTCCTCATCTAACTCTCGGCATGAAAGTGAACAAGAGGTTTTCCCTAAATATCAAACTATTTCCTTTAATAGCCTACTGACTGAAGCTTCTAGAAAATGTCTTGATCTTGCAACAGCATCTACTATACATGCATGATAGTTTCACTGTAAAATAGTAATGGGATTATTGTAATATGCTGTAGTTTTATTATAGAAATAAATCAACCAAAGTGGCTGTACAGTGTCAATAAAACAGTGTTTAAACGTAAGTGTCCTTGTTCATTTCTAGAGCTCAAACAGAAACTCTTGACTGATACTGGAGGAACATAATAGGACGGAGAAACAAAGAAACACATGAGTCTGCACCAAGAGGGCAGAAACTACAAAACCTACATACAGTAGTTTTAGGTGACCGGCTTTTGTGTATGTGGGTGTTGTGTTTCAGTGTTTCTCTCTGAGTTTTTGTGCACATGCACATACAGCGCAGAGGAATTTAAGTAATGTCGGAACATAAAGTAACTAAATGCTTAAAAATGCATTTCAGATGTTGACAAAGTGAAATAAAACAACCATAAAGGGCCTGTTTACTTTTACCCCTTACTGTTAGTAAAGGCTATTATGCTGTCACTCTGGAGACCAAGTTGTCATGGCAACACGGAGACAATGAGCCCATAGTTAAACAACAAAAGTTAAAGATCATGTCAAAGGTTTATATTCTCTACTTGAGATTTGGGCAAAAGATTTTTAGGCATCAGCTTTAAGGATTCTGGTGATTTTTATTTCGTTTTTTGAAAAGGAATGTGGATTTTGTGCATTATGACAGATCAGCTAATGGCCAGCATGGAGAGCAGGAATTATTAATGCTAGAAAAAACTCTTTCAATGTACATATTGCTTTAAGACAGAATTGAAAACAAGTCATCTATCGTTTAAAACATTCAGCCAGAAATCTAAGAGTTCAATCAGTACATTAAGAGTCTTGTTTAGTCTGAATATTTACTCTACAAATCGGAAATATTGCCAAAATCAAACCTATGCTGCCCCAAAGACTAGGGATGCACCAATACCGGATCGGAAATCAGGCTGACACTGACTCAAATAGAGGTGACAATAAGGCAGATCTATTCAATTCAATTCTATTTTTATATACTATATACATTTTATACTGGAATTTTAATTCCTGTTTAAGTTTTGACCAATTTGTTGCTGCATTAAAAAGATTTACACCTGAATTGTAATTCATGTTAATTTTGAAGATTTCTTTTACAAAGGTGCTGGTGAACGATTTATTATTTTAATAATAAATAACAACTCAGTAAATTTATATCTATGTATTTATTTGTTACAATTTGTTTTACAAAGTTAGGAAAGTGATGTTTAAATCAAGCCTGATGTTGCCTTACACATAAAAGAACGATCCCAGTCTCTTCCACACAGTGAGACATACAGCTTATTAATTAAACACTGGTATCAGATCGGTACTCAGTGTCGGATCGGTACCCAAATCCCAGGTATCGCTATCGGTACTGAAACAATCAGATTGGTGCATCCCTACCAAAAACTGAGCAACTCATTCACTCGTTCATTTCCTTGTCTTGGCTACTAGAATTAATTATTTACTTATTAACCTCAATGTCTACATCTGTCCTGGCTGAATTACTTTGGCTCTCTTGGTTGATGATTTTTAAAGAACTTTATAAGAAGGAAACTGTTGTTTTAATTTGTTTTTATGGTACTTTAAACAGTTGTATTATGGGTTGTAGTTTCGTGTTGCTTTTATCCAGGGTATTATTTTATGGGTATTTATTTTCCGTGTTTTTATGGATGAGTAAATTGAACCTTGACCCTCCATGGTTTGGCTCTGGTCTATATTGCTGATCTTGTTTCTTAAACTCCTTATTTTGTACCGAGGCCCTTTAGGTCTGGCAAACAAATGTCATTAAAAAGGTACATATTCACAATATTTTTCACTGTTTTAGCTCAAGCTGAGTCGCTACCACATTATAAAAACCTACCTGTGTAACTTAGTAATGTTTCATGTTCTTTTTATTAAAATGTCTGTATTTCTCTTCCCTGACAATACTGTAACTCTGGTTTTGAACGGTGCTATAGAAATACAGCTATCTTACGTACATGGAAAGAGAGAGAACATTCAGCTTACATTATCACTCATTTACTGCAGTTTCATGCCAGTGTGAATATAAAATAGTCTGTCACTCCAATGTGAGAAGTTTTACTATGACGCAGTAAAAAAACAAACACATTCCTAGAGTCAGAGGTCACTGATAACGTCTGCAGCCTCGTCATCAACAGTGAAGGATATTATTTGTCACCTTGATGAGAAACTTGTAAAAAAACAAATATAGACGTTTCTCACAGACATTTAAGAGTCTATATTAACTTATTAACTGTCCCATGAGGTCAGACACAAGATTTACAGCCACACAGAGGAGACAACAGTTGTTTTGTGAAACCCAGAATGAAAAAATGTGACACACCCAAACCTCTTCTTTCTTTCACTAAAGATAATTTTTCAATTGTAATATAACCAAACTTTCTGTCAAATCTGATGAAGAATTACCTCTCGTGGAACAATTAAGTGACTCAGTGTTTGTGTTAGGGTCTGATTTTATCATATTATCCCTTGTTTATGATAACATTGACAGAGACAGACTGAACTGCACACGGTGTCTGCACTTTAAACTAATCCAGGGAGGATTAGTTCCACGACGAAAACATGGACAACGGGACCATAATTTACTAAATGAACATCATGCTGTATTGAAGAAGACTTGAAACTAGCGATTGAGACCATAAACTCATGTTTACAATGTTTACTGAGGTAATAAATCAAGTGAGAAGTAGGCTCATTTTCT
>CAKAKR010066681.1:7001-24843 GCA_916700685.1 Adelosebastes latens
AACTACGGTGGCTGACGTGAAAACGTGAAAAATGCGAATGGCCAGAGCCAGTGTTTGGTTTGTCCGTTCTGAGTTTCTGTAGAAACATGGCAGACTCCGTAAAGAGGACCCGCTCCCTATGTAGATATGAAGGGCTCATTCTAAGCTAACGAAAACACGATGATTCTTAGTTTCAGGTGATTATACACTAATGAAAACATAGTTATGAATATTATATTCCATTTCTGCCAATAGATCCCCTGAAATGCTACACACTGTTCTTTTAAAACATAGAAAGATATTTTTCATAAAACCTTTTTTAGTGAGCAATTTGCATTAATGACAAATATTGATTACATTACTGGGAATTAACAGTAAATATTGATTCATTCTCCCCAAAGAAAGTAAAATAGTTTAATATAAGTAAGTTCTAAGAGGATGTATGTGAATAACTTTTCTGACTCATTTGCACCCCGATCAGGACAAAACATTTGAACACAAGTATCTAAATTTACTGGGCAGACCACAAAGGAATATGATAAGACAAGACATAGGATTATCCAGTCCCACAGCGGGGACATTTGCAGTATTACAGCAGCAAAGGGGGACAGCTCAAACAACAAGAGGCATCAGTAAAAAAGAAAACATGATCTATTAGATAAGTAAGTAAACAATAAAGATATAACAAATAAGTAAAAAGCAAAATATATAAAAATATAATCGTAAAAATATAGTAGTAGACAGACTGAGTGAATGGTTGAATTTACTATTTATTATTGCACATGAAATATGAAATGTTGATACTGTATTGGATGAGCGTCTCCAGAGGATGAACCTGTTGCATTTGGAAACTCCATGAACTTTCCTCTGGCAACTCCTCAGTGTCAGCTTTGCGAGACTTACACAAGACTTTTACTGAGTGGATTGTCATGAAATTTATTGTGGATATTCATGTTCACCAGAGGATATATTATTATGATTTTTGTTAGCCCTATGTCTTTTACTTGTTTTAAACCGGAGTAATTTTCTTCTCTATTTAAGAAATGCCACACTGTTCCAGACCATCATTCCTGGCTGATACCACCACAGTCCTCTGTCGGCCGCTGAGCAACTACCCTGAGGCAGTTTGGTGTTACAGCAGGTAACTGTCCCCACTCTGATCTATCCTGCCTGTCGCCAAACTCATACAATGTCTTCCAAATTTATTCCAAAATCATCTGTACAGATTACTATAATTTACTGGAAACATTTATGTTGTTTATTTTACTTGTGAAGTGACCTTTCCTTCCTTTCTTTCCCACCCTCGGGCCTTCTTGCTCCAAGGGTCTAACAATAAATAAATCATCATTATGTTTTTTAATCAGTCCAACACTCTATTGTGATGAATGTTGCAACCTCTAGGGGCCGCTAGTGGGCTTTAGACTTCAGTGTTCAACCTATTAATGAGAACAATTATCAAATCATTAACTTAAAACAGGCTGCCGGGTCTTTTTTTTAACTTTAATTTCACTTTAATTTGCATATGTGAAGTAGAGATCAGAAGCTGATATGAATGTGGTTTTGTGTCTTCTTTATAGGTTATACAGCTCAGCCTCCTTTAACCCAGCTGATGGTTCACTGCACCGGGCCACACCAGGGTGAGTAGTGTGCAGTTTACTGAATGAACAACAGAGGTCACTAGAAGCTGCTCCTGCATGAAGCTGGCACATCCTGGTGGGTCGCTCTTCTGTAGATTAAAGTTTCCAGAAAATGCTGTAGTTGTGAAAGTCTTTCTTTGAGCTACCATTAACAAACAGCTTGTATCTTATTTCCACCCTCTCTGATTCAGCAAACCTGCAAGCACAGGCGTGCTTTATTTATGCTGCTGGATTTTATGCATGACAGTTTTGCTGAGGGGAAAAAAAAAGTTCCTCCTCCTCCTCCCCGTCTTCGCCATGTTTCCCCCATTGATTTTGGCGCTGCTTTGATGTGAATCTGCGCCAGAAGTGTCACTTAGATGAATCACTGTTAGTCCAAGCTGGCATCGCTCGGCACTGACAGAAGGGAGAATTCCACGTGGATCAAATAAATACAGATGTGAAGTAATTAGTTGTATTCCCAAGGAGCCTATTGTGGGCACGTTAAAGATGCTAGGGATCAGCTGGCTCTCCCACCAGCAGCTTTTATCAATTTAAACAGGAACGTGAACTAGGTGGGTCATAACCCATGTGGCACTGCAGGAGTCACATGTCCAACCTGGGAGGTGAAACGTCTGCAATGCTTGAACATTTAAATAGGAGCTGACTTTTGTGATTAACAAAAACCTGGCCTGTTCTTTCGCAGAAAGTCACCAACTTGTGAAATTAAACAAAAATATTTATTCAAGGTAAGTCTGTCAGTGAAGTTCAGGCACCACTTCTGTGGGCTTTATATTGTTCCTAGCTATGACTGGGGACAGTTCAACAACAGCTTTTTGAATTACTCATTTTGTTTTTGTAGTATTTCATTATACATTTCATTTTTATTTAACCTTCATTCAACTAACCTGAGAGCAAATTGTTATTTACAATGTCATCTTGCGTGGCAAAAGGAATCTTGATGAGTGGAACTGACAGAAAGGAGAAAAAAACATAATAAGAAACAGCAAAGTACAAAGCAGACACATACAGAAACATGTGGAATCGTACCACATATACAGCATTTTTCTTAAATTCGAGATCGGGGTTGGTTGGCACACAGCTATTTTATGGTCCTTTTGAAAGTCACAGAAACAAAACTGGAACAAGTTAGTAGAAATAGGAATCTGCTATATTTTGATATAAGATTTGAAAGTCTGAGATGAGTGATGGTAGCTGGCTAACCAAGTTGGGTCAAATGTGAGCGGGGTTTGTTGGTACATGTCTATTAATGTAACTGTTACTGTATATTCTGTCGGGGTATTTTGAGAGATTACAAAATGTTTGAAAGATTATAAACGATGTTTATATTTTTAGTTAATAATTATAATTTTGAATGGTTAATGGCTGAAGTAATCACACACTCCTACTGATGAATTGCTTAAAAATGTTGTTTGGTTTTAAAGCGGACCTATTATGCTTATTTTCAGGTGACTACTTGTATTGTGGGTTTCTACTAAAATATGTTTACATGCTTTAATGTTCAAAAAAACTCTTTATTTTTCTCATATCGGCTGTGAAATGCTCTGTTAAAGCCCAGTCTGCTCTGATTGGTCAACTGAACCAAACTCTTCAGACTCCGCTCCAGCTCTGCTCTAACTAGCTTTGTTTGAGGGTGTGCCAAACTAGACGTTATGCAAATGTGTTACTTGGTGACATCACAACGTTACGGAAGAAAAGCAGAACTTCAATCAAGGCGTTTCAGGCAGTTCAGGAGCAGTGTTTCTGTGGGAGACAGTAACTCCCTTTGGCCTGGACTTTGGGCTTTATAACTTTACAAACCTTTTACACTATATAACACTCTAAAGGAAAGAGAAAAAGCACAAAAGAATAATAGGTACCCTTTAAAAAAATGGGCAGCAATTCTATTAAATGTTCATGTTTTCTGGTTCTTGTTTGAATTAAATGTTCAAATTGTTTCTATTAGTTGCTTCATTTTTTGTAACAATAGCATTTTAACGTTGTGCCAACCAACCCCGGTCTCCCCCTTTGCTGATGTTTCTGTTTAACTAGTTTTCAACAAATGCTGTTGCTTTGGTGCATTACAACATCCTGAGAGGCTCATCAGGTTAGAGGCCTCCAACAATTAATGTAAAACACGCTTTGATCTACACTCCGACCAAAAGCACATTTGAAAAAGAGCGCTGCTTTAAGTGCATCATCTTATAACAAAAGCAGTGTACGTTGGCCACATAATGCCGCCATTACGATTAATGCCACTTCCTTGTGAAATTGAAACCCACTTTTTATTTTTTTTTGCTCTCGCAATTATAGGCCCCTTCAGGAGGGGACGTGTTTATGCCCGGCAGTTAGCAATGCATTGATTTAATACGTTTCTAATCAGGACATACAGCTTCAGGGCCTGAAATGTTAATTTTTCCTGCTGCTTACAAAGTAGCCTTTGATTTTCTGTCACGGCAGTAATTACAGTGTTTTGCCACTAGATAGGGAGAGAGCTTTGTCTCGTCTAATTATGAGGTAATCATTGCTGTAGTGCCAGCATGTTGTTCTCACCTTTTTGTTAATACTATTTTCATTTTATTTTTACAGCTTCCGGCTGTTACCTTCCCTTCTAATTCACACTGTGACACCGTTAACACTGTGTGTGTGTGTCTGAGTGTATATTTGGAGTGTAGTGACTGTAATTGTTGTGGTATGGGTGCTGTTAATTACTGGAGTAAACGGTTGAATCACGGCCAGGGCCCTTTGTGGTTGCAGAGTGGCGGGCAGCAGCAGAGAGAGACAGAGGGCTGGAAAATTGTTTTTACCATCTGGGGACCGAGGGAGAGCGAAGGGGAAGCAGAGAGGAGAAAAGGGGGAACAGCGGCAGACAGAAAGGCCCAATTGGTGGCCAGAGCCTAAGGGTCCGGGGGTCCATATGGAAGGAAACACTTTGCCTTGCGCTTTATTGCACACCTTGCTGTTTTAATCAATGGCAAGCCTGTTCACAGAGCCTAGAGCAGCAGTGGTTGTTTCTCATTGTCTCGCTGTTACTTCCACTTTTCCTGCTCCACTACACCCCAACACTTCTCACCAAATCTCTGAAGAGCTGTGCAGCACTTTCAGGCCTCTCTGGAAGCCGGAGAAGTGGGTGTGCTGCGGTGAAAACGTTTGTGCGACTGGTAAAAAAGCTCCTATTTTGTAATGATGATTTGATACGCTTTTGGCTCCTGCCTGCGCTCTTCTAATTTCCCAGCAAAGCAGGGATAAGAACGTAGACGCCCGCTGTGTGTGGAGTCGTTTCTTAAAATGGAGGACACCATTCCATCTGAATTCCATTTGAGTGTTGAAAGTAATGGGATTAGGCTACAAAAGGCGTGTTAACACCGAGACGCTGGGACGCGTGCTAATAGCACCATAAAAGTGCCAGCCAGCAGTCGTCTGACTCCCTTGTAACCCCACCCTGGTTGGAGGCGGCTCTGGTAATCACCCCCCTCAGACCCAGCACCATGTTGAGGAGTGAGGCCTTTACGGTGTGGGAGGCTGAGTGTTTGATTTCATCACATGCAACGATATTTCATTAAATTAGACCCATTTTGTAAAGAACACACAAAACAGGTGACGCTACCTGTTTGAGATGGAAGACCTGCTGTTTTAATTTCATGGGCAACATCTTAGATAAGTAGTAACAGAGCAGCAATCACACAGTGGAGTGCTGCACTGTATGTCTTTCATATGATGGTAGGTAATGACTGTAGAGGACAAATCCATTCAAATTCCAATTCATGTTGTTCGCAATGATCTACGGCAACTCCAAACATGAGCATAAATTAGGTCACACAACACTTCATTCCTATAAATAGATTAAGCATTCATATGAAGAATTTGTGGGCAACGGGACAAGATTTTGGCATCGGAAGCGTTCTGGTTTCCGTTTGTAGTCAGAGTTGGTAGTATTGACCAATAATGTTCGAGCAGACTTTGGTTGAATGTCAAACATTCTCACTCCCCAACTCATCACATACCGCTGCTCGGTCAGTGCCCCTCGGCATCGGAGACCGACGCACAGGGTACCCCTCTTGCATTACTTAGGAAACGGTCATGGTTGACTTTCACTTCACTGACTAGTGACTGACGACACTAAACGACTCACATGACTCGCCGGACTGACGATACCAACAAGTCATGTGACTAATTAAACTAACAAAATAAGTCAACGTTACTTTTAGTTTCACACGGGACACGAACAGCGGTCTCCTGGATGAAAGTCTTGTGTTTGTTTGATCTCCAATGGAGAGCATTGGAGGCGGTCTCCCATTCATTCCTATGAATATTGCTCAGTGGCGCATGAAGCCAAAATGGCTCGACTGCCGAGTGATAAAGTAACCGGATCATCCGGAAATCTTCCGCATCCATTGAGCCCATAGAGCAGGCGCAGTAATGTTTCCTTTAACCCCACCTCCCAGCCCTCGGTCCAGGCCTCGGTCTGGGTCTCATTCACATGAACGGAGGAAGGAAAATAACTCTGGATTTGGCTATTGGTACATTTTACAACTTTTAGGACCTAATGATTTAGATAAGGGCTATTCAAGTGTTCGTACTGGGAAGTTGATTTACCTCAAGAAAAATATCCGCCAAATTACAGACGTCTCTTTCCCTATGTAAGTCTATGGGAAAATGTCTTTTTGGGCCCAATGGTATCACGTGGCGGACACAGAGGTTGTAGTACCACCGTTTGGCCACTACAAAAATTTGCTTCGCAGCCCAGCGCACTTCTCTGGGGGCTTGGTTGAAAGTCTTGTGTTTGTTTGACCCATCCACCACCCCGCCTCCTGCCAGCCCTTAGCGGACTCTCACGCTATTAATACTACTTGCTCCAACCGTCGAATAACGCCGCGGGTGGGTTTACATTAGAGTTAGTTGAAAACCTGGTCCGTCACATAGCCTACTGTTGCTAAAGCGTGCCTCTGTGCGTCGTTTTCCGATGCCGAGGGGCACTTACCAAACAGCGGTATTTGAGGAGTTGGGAGTGAGAACGGGTTGTGAGGTAAACAGTCCGTGTGGAGAGCAAAAGAGGCGGAACGCAATCTCTGAATCCACCGGCTATCGCCTGACGATAATTTATCTTTTTATTGGTTAGCTTGTAAACGGTCTACTTGTGAAACAATCCGGTCGTACACATCGTCTCTCAAATCCAACTCCAGTCTCACATCTCAAGTTGATAATCGGACTGTAAACACTGAGCAGCGCACCAAAGAGGAAGTCTTTGCCAGGATATCGGCTGGATACACCACAACCCCAGAAATAAAGCTCCCCGAGGCCTATCTGTCGTCAGACCGATAGAAGTTGGTTTCGGAAATTGCACTGATGAACACTAGAATCCCAAAAAAATCACAACTGATCAGTGATTTTATGTCCTTTACTTCCAAACTTTACCTCTTTTCTCCAGATGGGGCATCGACAACTGCCCTTCACCTGACTCTGTCTTGTGCTGCCTTTATGGACTCATGAGAGACCTCATCATGTAAGTAAACTCATGATTTCTGTTTAATGTAAACAGGTAAAACTTCAAAGCTGTTGGTAATACACCAGGGGTCGGCAACCTATTTGATATGAAGTGGCATTTTTAAATGTCCTTGTTAATCTATGTGCTATATCAACATTAAGGTTAACATTAAATTTGATTATGACATCACATCAAAATTAATCTTCCAGTAGATTTAAAAAACCTCCCATAATCAGGACCTTGTAATTATTCTGAGAGCAGAGCACTCTACAAGATCCACCATCCACATCTGTCTGAGTTCAATCAGATGTCAATGTTGAAAATCAATCAAACTATAATAATAACGGGAAACGCAATGCCAATGGCTGTCAAAGAGGTAATTTGGCATGCGGATGAGAGGCCACTTCAACATGTCCAAAAAACTCTCTTGCACACTTATTGCTAGTGTACCATTGGTTAAGTGGGCCAGTGGTGGCACCCCTAGGTCGCCTACCCTTACATTACACGGTGCATTTCTAGTTTGATTTTTTATTATTATTATTATCATTCCTTTGGATAACAGAGTACACATAATGTGACATTGCACCGAGACATTTCCACTATATAAAGTATATATATATATTTTTTTAATTAGGAGAGTTGAAACAATGAGGGGAAGTGGATATGCAAAAAACTAATTTCATCACAAAATAACTATTGTAACTCTATGGACTGGACATTTAGTAATAACTAGTTTTGATGCTGTTACTCCTGTAATTAGCTTTCAGATGCAAGTAAACATAAAGTGACTACCCAGAGTGTGAACCATCTGTCTTACTATAACCAGATCATGCATACGTGTGCCAAGCATGTTGGAGAGCTACGGTGGCCGACGCGAAAATGCGAATGTCCCTCTCTAAAGCCAGTTGTTGTAAGAGTAGCGTAGGTCATTTGGAGCAGCGCCAGTGCTTAGAGTGTGTGTGTACAAGGGAAGTGAGTGGTGAAGCAAGAGAAAGAGAGAGAGAGAGCGGCGGCGAAGGGACCGAGTAATGTTACCGACTCCGGCCCAAGCCGTTCTGGGCTACTGTAGAAACATTGCGGTGCAACATGGCGGACTCCGTGAAGAGGACCTGCTCCCTATGTAGATATAAACGGCTCATTCTAAGGTAACGAAAACACAACAATTCTTATTATCAGGTGATTATACAGTAATTAAAACATATTTATTAATATTATATTCCATTTCTGCCAATAGATCCCCCTAATTGTTACACACTGGTCTTTTAATAAAGTTCACGGTTGAGTTTCCAAACATCGACAGTAACCTGGAGGGAATTTTTGAAGTCAAACATTTGTTCCCAAAACAAACCTCATCATCCCGAAAAATGCTGGATAGTATTCTGTGCTTTGATTGGCTGGCACAGCTGCATGATGTCATCCAGATGTCTGCATGGTGCAATAAACAGAATTATGTCTACTTTCCAGAAGTCCGACTGCAACAGTCTGCACTGTCTCTCCTCCACCTAAACTGACACTGTCACTGTTGTTCGCCTCGTTGTATTACAGCCTTCGCCATTACTTGGATTTGTGATTAAATTTAGCAAAGTGCTGCCGATAGCCGAATTGTCCAGCCACTCTCAATTACCGTCTAGGGAGGGTACCTGAGAAAGCTTAACGCAGCAATTAACAACTTAATTAAGTGCCACAGCCATTGTGGCACTTCTGGAGCCATGCAACAAGGGGCGTATTGATTGCAGGGGATTGCCAGTTGGTCCCCAATTGATCGCCCAATTGATTGGCTTGAATAGGCATTCCTCAATGACTCGGTGGAGGAGTTGTATGTGTGTATGTGTGTATGTGTGTATGTGTGTGTATGTGTGTGTGTGTGTTTTGTCTCAGAGGAAGTACGCCGTCACGCCGCTGTGTGACACACTGATAATGACCTGCCAGACTGGCTGCATGGCCTCTCCCGATCCCCCTGGGTGAGACACACATGTCTGGTGTCAATCACTCACTCACTCTCCGTCTCTCTCCTTCACACACACTGACAGCACACACACACACACACACACACACACACACACACAGAGAGGCCCCATGACTGCGCTTGAATCCTAAGTAACATCTGCAGTATATTCGTTCTAAATACACCTGACAGAGATGCAGTAATAAACACACAGTGCAGAATACATTGTGAGTAAGGATGCACAATGATATCGGCACGTCATCGGTGACGGCAGATAAAAGCTTTAAAATTAAATATCAGCATCAGCATTTCCTGTGATATGACAGGCCGATAAGATGACGCGTATACGCACGCGATGCACTCCGTTGACGAAGCAGGTGCAAAAACAAATATGTATGTGGTGTGGCGGTACATTGTTTTGCAACTTTGAAATGTTCCCTGGTTGTGCCTATTTTTCCAGATTGTCTCAGAGATAGTATCATCCAAGCCTGTGAAAGTAGGATGGATTCTTCAGTTTTGTTTGAAAATGTTACATAAAAATAAATATGGCATGTTTTACATGTAGCCTAAGTTCAAGTAGCTTTCTTATTTTGCCCAGTGAATGTTTGCATTTTGAAAAGCATTGTATTTTATTTCTGCATCTGTCATCACAATAACAGTAGGCATAATAATATGTTAATTCTATAGCTTTCAATTAATTAAAATACTGTATTTAATCACAATTAATCGCATGATTGTCTATAGTTAATGGCGATTAATCGCAAATTAATCACACATTTTTTATCTGTTCAAAATGAACCTTAAAGTGAGATTTGTCAAGTATTTAATACTCTTATCAACATGGGAGTGGGCAAATATGCTTGCTTTATGCAAATGTATGTATATATTTATTATTGGAAATCAATTAACAACACAAAACAATGACAAATATTGTCCAGAAACCCTCAAAGGTACTGCATTTAGCATAAAAAATATGCTCAAATCATAACATGGCAAACTCAAGCCCAACAGACAACAACAGCTGTCAGTGTGTCAGTGTGCTGACTTGACTATGACTTGCCCCAGACTGCATGTGATTATCATAAAGTGGGCATGTCTGTAAAGGGGAGACTCGTGGGTACCCATAGAACCCATTTTCATTCACATATCTTGAGGTCAGAGGTCAAGGGACCACTTTGAAAATGGCCATGCCTGTTTTTCCTCACCCAAATTATTAGTAATATTTATAATAGCGTAAGTTTGGAGCGTTATTTAACCTCCTTCACGAAAAGCTAGTATGACATGGTTGGCCAAAGGATTCATTAGGTTTTATAGTTTCATATGATACCAGTATCTTCACTCCAGCTTTAAAGTTGAGATATAACCTAAAAATCGCAAGTTTAGTAAATGCATTCTATTAACACGTTATTATCGCGTTAACTTTGACAGCTCTAGATAATTCCACTAAAGGAGAGACTTGATGTTCTCTGCAATTAGATGGGAAAAAAACATGTGCATATATCGGCAATCGGCCAAAATGACTTGGAAAATATTGGATACCGGCAAAAATCCAATAACGTGCATCCCTAATTGTGAGCACTGAATACACAGGTACAGTACAAACTGATACTTTAGAAACACAAATACACTTCCATATAATTTCAATGCATGTTTTTACATCTTCAATAATTTCTTGAGGTCTTGATTTATGCTGGTCAGAATTTATTTGTATTATTTTATTAGTATATGAATAGTATTGAGTCACAATTTGTTCAGGAACAATGAATAAAAGCTCTTTTGGAAAAAGATTGGACACGGATAAGCACATGAGGACAGACACACACAAACACATGGATGCACCTACACACACACACACACAGGTCCAGTGCTCCCTGGGGAGCAGTTAGGATGCGGGGCAGGGCTGGATGTAGGAGGGGAGTGAAGTGGTGGTAAGATGTCAAATAAACTGTCATCTCTTATTGTGTCAATGAAGTAATTCCCTTTTAAAGGCTTGACCCTTCACCTCAGAGGAGCTCGGCCAATTGCACAGGAGCCATGAGGTGATAACAAATGACTCAACTGAGGGGGGAGGGTGCCGCGGCGGACTCACCCTGGACCAGTTACACCACTTCACCAGGTAAAGGATGTGTCCAAATCAATTATAAATAACCCACACTTTCACTCCCAATCGTTTATCTTTGTACCAGTATTAGTAAGTTTTATTATAATTTCTATAAACCCACTGATTATTAAATTCAAACATTTATCTGAATATTAAAGAAATACATATATTTAATTCTCTAGAGTAGGGCTGTCAAAGTTAACGCGATAATAACACATGAATGCAAATTTGTTTTAACACCAATTTAATAATTTAATAATTTCTTTAACTCATTAACACAACTTGCAATTTTTAGGTTGTAGCGGGCTCAATTTTAAAGCTAGAGTGAAGATTCATCATATGAAACTAGAAAACCTAAAGAATCCATTGGTACCAATCATGTTATACTA
Organism: Adelosebastes latens; assembly: GCA_916700685.1. Classification (NCBI taxonomy): domain Eukaryota; kingdom Metazoa; phylum Chordata; class Actinopteri; order Perciformes; family Sebastidae; genus Adelosebastes; species Adelosebastes latens. The sequence goes on from CAKAKR010066681.1 coordinate 18,517, forward strand.
GCTTGTAGGTTAAATAACGCTCCAACCTTAACTAACTAAATTTTGGCAAGGAAAAACAGGCATGGCCATTTTCAAAGGGGTCCCTTGACCTCTGACCTCAAGATATGTGAATGAAAATGGGTTCTATGGGTACCCACGAGTCTCCCCTTTACAGACATGCCCACTTTATGATAATCACATACAGTTTGGGGCAAGTCATAGTCAAGTCAGCACACTGACACTCTGACAGCTGTTGTTGCCTGTTGGGCTGCAGTTTGCCATGTTATGATTTGAGCATATTTTTTTATGCTAAATGCAGTACCTGTGAGGGTTTCTGGACAATGATGGTAAAAAGGACAAAAAGCAATACTCGGGTCAGAAAATTATTAAATTCTGAAACAATTCTGGCCTTAAACCCCACAATGAGCCCACAAAGAATGATTTCCAGTAATAAATATATACATACATTTGCATAAAGCAAGCATATTTGCCCACTCCCATGTTGATAAGAGTATTAAATACTTTATAAATCTCCCTTTAAGGTACATTTTGAACAGATAAAAAAGTGATTAATTTGCGATTAATTAATAACTATGGACAATCGTGCGATTAATTGCAATAGAATGATTTAATCATTTGAATGCCCTACTCTAGAGTGAAGTCTTACTAAACAACAGCTTCCTTTCAATTTACTGCATTTCACAGCATTAGTAGTTGCTTATTTCACCACTAGGGGGTAGTGTTATATGGACGGACATGAGGGGAGCTCTCAATGAGATACTCTGACTTCCTGGCACAGTAGTCCTGTCAGCTATGATCAAATATGTTTTCTGGCAAATACATCCACAACTTCCCAGATGCTCATACAGCGCTACGATGTAATGACACTTGATTCTGAGGGAAAATGATGGCTGTTTGTATGATTTTGAGTGTGTGTGTGTGTGTGTGTGTGTGTGTGTGTGTGTGTGTGTGTGTGTGTGTGTGTGTGTGCGTGCGTGCGTGCGTGCGTGCGTGTGTGTGCATGTCAGAGAGGTTGACAGGCTGAGCTCTCTCCCTGCAGCCTGCTGTGGTTCTGAGGTGGTCAACTTATGACCTGTAATTACATTGCTACTTTGCTCACACATCTCACCGGAGCAGGTTGGTCTCGGACACTTCAATTACCTCCCTTCAATACCTCTGTTGCTCTCACATGACCAGCAAAATCATAATGATAGTCCAGGGAATGGACTCAGATTTTACTACATGTGCCACAGGAAATGTTGCCAATAGAAAGACATCACAGAGGAAAACAACAAAATAGATTAAACCTCATCTTTTCTGGGTGTGTATTATTCTTATTATACAATTTGCATATTTCAAAGCAGGCATTACTTGTCAGGGGAAAAAAATTAAAACCTCAATGCATCCCTATAAACAGGCTTGTAACATTTCAATATGCAGATCTTTCAATACTTAAACAAGGGAAGAAAACAGCCCAGCAAGGCCAACAACAATGGCCGACACATACTCTTTGAAAATGGTCTGCATCAATTTGCATTCAAACTTGTTGTAAAATAGAGAAGAGCAAAAGATCCATCTATTGGGGTATATTTGAAGGTTGGGTCCAGGTCGCATATGTTTGCCCTTGTATAGCTCTGCCACATTGTGGTGTAACGGAGCCTCAGCTGCAGGATTGCAGTTTTTAATGAAAAATTGGGGGCCGCCACATCCAGGTAAGACCCCTGGAGGTTGTATTTCCAGGGCTTTGTTATATCCCACAATGAAGCCGCGCGGACACACAAAAACACACACACACACACACACACACACACACACACACACACACACACACACACAGATTTAACCAGACGCTGAGAAGCATCTGATAATGCACACATGTATTTCCCTGTAAAAAGCAAATGTTAGACATATCTTTGATAATCTGAAAGAATCTCAAACAGGCGTTGGATATTATATGTCTCAATACTTCCATCAAGTATATGACGAAACAGTTATTAAATGATCGGCAAATGCTACTTTAGAAATGGAAGAAAACCTGTTTGGTAATAATGTAAAACAGCCAGACATGTTCACAGAGTTCTTTGTGGGCTCATTGTGGGGTTCAAGGCCAGACTTGTTTCATAATTTAATAATTTTCTGACCCAAGTAATGCTTTCTGTCTTTTTTTCCTCCTCATTTACAACTAGTTTTGTATCAGACAGCCTTCAATACAGCAAAGTGATGATTACCCTCACACTAGATTCTATAACTGATTTTTGGATTTATTAGTAATGTATAAAACATTTTTTATTGTTTATTATTTGTATAAAAATGTCTCTAATATTTTCTCCAGGACTGATTAAAATATTTATTTAAACGCATGATTGTCCATAGTTAATCGTGATTAATTGCAAATTAATGTCACATTTTGTATCTGTTCAAAATGTACCTCAAAGGGAGATTTGTCAAGTATTTAATTTGTTTGTGCACAGAGATGTAACAGAATTTTAAACAGTCCAGTCTGTTTTCTTCATTCTTGTTGTAAAACTTACACCTTCTCCTGTTGCCTTTTTTAATTGACACTTGTTTAAATTTGTATTCAACGTGACACATTGATCCCAAAAATTTACAACAATTTAATCATAAATGGAAGGAGGGATCTGGTTATGTAGGAGCTGGTTGACATGGCAGCAGGACGGCTAAGGGTTTATATGGTATGTAAGGTATTCAGGCTGTCCTCAACCAAAGAAAGTCGCTGATTCATCGATTAGTTAATTTAATCCACAGATCTGTGAAACTGAGTTTCTCCACAAAGAATCACACAAAAGAATCACTTTAAATCTTGTGTTTACCAGAGGTGTGCTCATAAGTTTCTTGGAAATAACTCATCCACCATGAAAAAAGCATAAAAAACTAATTGACTAATGAAATCTTCGTCCAAAACCACCGATTAGTCAACTAGTCGACTAAGAGGTGGCAGCCCTGTATGTATATGTGTCTTTAGCAGTTTCCAATGGGCATCTTTGTAGAGGGCTCATCAGTCAGCTGTGGTGTCCCAGAGACACTTAGCTACGCTGCACTACACGCCTCACCTTTCACAGACACTATGGCTTATTGTTAGACAACAACATGTCACCCAATAATTTCCAATCACACCGTCAATCTTAAAACAGGTCAGCTGACCATCCCGGGTTGAAACAATTTCCTCAGCAGCTCAGAAACACAGACAGGACAACCGACGCTGGCAGCTAGAAATGACCTGCTCAAATCCCCAAAACTGCAAATTATTGGCAGTTGTGTTCTCTCTCTTGTGTTTTTATAACACATAAATAATGAACATGAAGCTCAAATCTGTACTCTTGTCTCCAACCAGCTGTTTATTAACCCTTCTGGACACACAAACCTGGATCTAATCAGAAAGCTTCGGTGGTGTGAGTATTTTTACAGTGTTATATGATCTGAAAATGTTTTTCACCGCTGCACACCAAAGATAAACTAAACAGACGGCTGACACATGCAGCTTCAAAGAGAGTCCACTCAGCAGTTCAGAAACCACCATCTGTCAGAAATCATTGAAAATTAGTCTTATAATAATAATAATTTACACTGAGATCATTTTGCCCAAAATAATCTGATCCTTCTTTGTGCAAAGCTTTAAAGTCTTAGATAAACACACAAGATGTTGTTGGCTTTTCAGATTTAGGATCAAAAAATTTTCTACTGTATTTATTATTTTCTTTTTATGCAGGTCAAATATTATCATTAGTGTGATTTAACAAATCAGTAATTTCAGCTGTTGTTGATTTAAAATATAAAAGTGTACAGTACCTAGCAAATTTGTAGACTTCAGACCCGACTTAACAAAATCAAAAAAGACTCTCAACTCGACTTGGACTTTAACACCAGTGACTCGTGACTTCACTTGGACCTCGGCCTTTTGACTTGATACCTTCCCCCAAGCCCAATAATTAAAAAGTATGTTATTTAAAAAGTGTGTCACAAATCAATTAATTTCCCTTCAACGTTAACGCCGTTCATTCCCAGCAAGTCGTCACTTATCTCCCCAGATCCACTTTGTTTGAACCAATCTGACAGCATCCAGTCAAGTTACAGGAGAGAACCATGAAGAACTAACGTTACGTTACTGAGCGCCAGTTAAAAAAATGATACCAAAGATAATTTCGTTCATGTACAAAAACTATGCGATAGTCAACAAAAAAACTAATCGTAGCATGCAAAAAAACGTGCAGGTCGAAAATTACAGATGAAGACGCAAATGGCATTAGATTTGGTGAAGAGCACATTATGACTCAAAACTCAAAGTTTAGGACTTCAAGGCAAAGACTTGAGACTTACTTGTGACTTGCAAAACAATGGCTCAGTCCCACCTCTGATATTTAGTATATGGTAATTATGGTGAGCAGATTTTCATTTAATTTTTTATGTTATATTTTGTGTTATGTTGTATATTATTCAGTTGGCTTTTAGTGTTCTAGTCTGCTGAACAAATATTTGCTAATAACACCTAAACAATATACTCAATAAACAGTATTTCCCAAATAATGCTACACATACAGTAACTGGTGTTGCTTCTGGCTTATAATGTGGGAATGTACATGTAAGAGCTTATGATAATTTGCCAATATTACATACTGTAAGAATCTGAGTTTTGATATCCGCCTGGGCCAGTGCAGTACCTCACTTGATGCTGACAGTATTGCTTAAATACTCTCCTACAGAGGGAATTGGACCCATAAAAACGCTGTGCAGCCACTATTGGTTATTGTGAGCGGAAGGTCAGACAATAGGCAGAAGGATAAAGATTTTAGTGTGTTGGCAGTGAGGAGAATCTCATCTGACAGGAAGGACCAACACACACTAACCCCACTACAACTTTCCACTGACTCACCACAGTATCAGGTATGTTAGTCTGCCATAAATTAGACCAAAGGAAGCTAGGTGCTAATGGCCTACTTGATTAACTACAACCTGTAAATAATTTGCTGTCCACGCCACACATACTGATCACAATAACATAATAATGGGAAATTTTATCGATTTTAATAAGAAATGTTTTCCCCTTCAGGGAGGTCAGAGGTCAAGTTTGTGACAGGACCAGTGGGCAACTTCCGGGCCGGAAGTGAAGCCAATGCTGAAGTGCCTTAAACTTGCATTCTTTCTAAAAGCCAGCAGGGGGCGACTCCTCTGGTGGCAAAAAGAAGTCTGATTGTATAGAAGTCTATGAGAAAATGAGCCTACTTCTCACTTGATTTATTACCTCAGTAAACATTGTAAACATGAGTTTATGGTCTCAATCGCTAGTTTCAAGTCTTCTTCAATACAGCATGATGTTCATTTAGTAAATTATGGTCCCATTTAGAGTCAAATAGACCATAAAGCAGGGTATGCTTTAGGGCGTGGCTACCTTATGATTGACAGGTCGCTACCACGGCGTTGTCCGGTCTGGGTGTTGTCTGTGTTTTTGTCTTAGAACTTTAACCCTTTCACAGTGTGTTTTCAATACTTATAAGTTAATTATAGCCTTTTTGGTCGCTTGAAAACATCTTATTCAGCGTTCGGTTGTACTTAGCTCCACCCTCCTGTGGTACTTCGGTTGCAAAAAACCAACATGGCGACGGCTAAAATGCTGAACTTGAGGCTTCAAAACGGCAGACCACAAACCAATGGGTGACGTCACAGTGACTACATCCACTTCTTACATACAGTCTATGGACAGCATAGTTTCCTTGTAGCTGCTAGGAAGTGTCTATTTGACGGACCCTGTAGAATGATGGATGCTTTATTTCTGGTAACTGGAAATCAAGAAAATATAAGAGGATGTACAGTTTATATGGTGTTAGGAAAACAAATTAATCAAGAGATTACTTTGAATAGCCTACACTTATTGCCAGGTTTTAAGGAAAGTACCGATATAAGCATTTTATGCTATAAATATCTTGGCAGAAAATATTATAAAACTTTATCTTTCTTTTTAAACTTGTTTGGTTGTTTAGCATTTTAGCACGCTAATATAAACAGGCATTCCGTCATGTGTAACACTTCGATAATAGCCTATACAATTTCTTTGATATTCAAAGGTTCTATATACGGCATTCAGAGCATTAATATAGCAGTAAACAACTGTTTGCTATGTATATAGTGGATGAAAGTTCTACCTGAGCAGAGAATGAAGTCACTCTCCCTCTGTGTCCGAGCTTCTCCTCGCTTTGTTGACCTTGCCTTTGATATTTAAATTACATTTTGAAGCTATTGCATAATTAAATAAATCCACTGTGCTTTTGTGGGCGCAAAGTCTAATGTCTCCACACAGTATCCAAACATTTAGCCATTCAGCATCTTCATGAACAC
>CAKAKR010066681.1:24863-35401 GCA_916700685.1 Adelosebastes latens
CCAGTGCAGTACCTCACTTGATGCTGACAGTATTGCTTAAATACTCTCCTACAGAGGGAATTGGACCCATAAAAACGCTGTGCAGCCACTATTGGTTATTGTGAGCGGAAGGTCAGACAATAGGCAGAAGGATAAAGATTTTAGTGTGTTGGCAGTGAGGAGAATCTCATCTGACAGGAAGGACCAACACACACTAACCCCACTACAACTTTCCACTGACTCACCACAGTATCAGGTATGTTAGTCTGCCATAAATTAGACCAAAGGAAGCTAGGTGCTAATGGCCTACTTGATTAACTACAACCTGTAAATAATTTGCTGTCCACGCCACACATACTGATCACAATAACATAATAATGGGAAATTTTATCGATTTTAATAATAAATGTTTTCCCCTTCAGGGAGGTCAGAGGTCAAGTTTGTGACAGGTCCAGTGGGCAACCTCCAATGCTGAAGTGCCATAAACTTGCATTCTGTCTAACAGCCAGCAGGGGGCGACTCCTCTGGTTGCAAAAAGAAGTCTGATTGTATAGTAGTCTATGAGAAAATGAGCCTACTTCTCACTTGATTTATTACCTCAGTAAACATTGTAAACATGAGTTTATGGTCTCAATCGCTAGTTTCAAGTCTTCTTCAATACAGCATGATGTTCATTTAGTAAATTATGGTCCCATTTAGAGTCAAATAGACCATAAAGCAGGGGATGCTTTAGGGCGTGGCTACCTTGTGATTGACAGGTTGCTACCACGGTGTTGTCCGGTCTGGGAGTTGTCCGTGTTTTTGTCTTAGAACTTTAACCCTTTCACAGTGTGTTTTCAATACATGAAAGTTAATTATAGCCTTTTTGGTCGCTTGAAAACATCTTATTCAGCGTTCGGTTGTACTTAGCTCCACCCTCTTGTGGTACTTCGGTTGCAAAAAACCAACATGGCGACGGCTAAAATGCCGAACTTGAGGCCCCAAAACAGCAGTCCACAAACCAATGGGTGACGTCACGGTGACTACGTCCACTTCTTACATACAGTCTATGGACAGCATAGTTTCCTTGGAAAACAAATTAATCAAGAGATTACTTTGAATAGCCTACACTTATTGCCAGATTTTAAGGAAAGTACCGATATAAGCATTTTATGCTATAAATTTCTTGGCAGAAAATATTATAAAACTTTAACTTTCTTTTTAAACTTGTTTGGTTGTTTAGCATATTAGCATGCTAATAAAAACAGGCACTCCGTCATGTGTTACACTTCGATAATAGCCTATACAATTTCTTTGATATTTAAAGGTTCTATATACGGCATTCAGAGCATTAATATAGCAGCAAACAACTGTTTGCTATGTAAAGATATAGTGGAGTAATGTCTACCTGAGCAGAGAATGAAGTCACTCTCCCTCTGTGTCCGAGCTTCTCCTCGCTTTGTTGACGTAGCCTTTGATATTTAAATTACATTTTGAAGCTATTGCATAATTGAATAAATCCACTGTGCTTTTGTGGGCGCAAAGTCTAATTTCTCCACACAGTATCCAAACATTTAGCCATTCAGCCTCATCATTCAACACTTGCTGTTGTTGCAGTTTTTGTAATAATTTTTAATATGACATTGAAAATTCATGACTTCAGCGTAATAATGCTCAATTTAAAATACTGATTCATAGAAAATAAAGGCACAGAAAGAATGTAATTTATGGATTAAGTTCTTTCTTTCTTTCATTGTTTGTTGTCTTTATTACTTTCACTGTTCAGTTCATTGTGTCGGGCTTTATATGACATGTGAGCAGTGACCATGATGAGTTCTTTCACACACCAAAGGTCAGAGGCATCACTTACAGAAAGAGAAGGACCCCCCAAACACTCACTAAGTCATTTACCTCATTCCCTATCAATTATTGACATGCAGTTGTCAGTTGAAAAGCCGGCCAGACTTTCCGTTGATCTGTTTGATGAATATTTCAGCTGACAAACAGGCTACCTGACACTCTGCACCAAATCAATGTGTGGTTGGCCGCAGCCATGCACATATGCATGCACATGTATATACAGTTACAGTGTTGTTGTTGTTACTATTCTGTCCTTAATGTTTTACTTAATGTTTATTTAAATTGATTTCCCCCTGGACCATGTGCTTGTCAATGTTTGATTTAATTTTGAGGCACTTGTACTTGAGTACTTTATGCTACTTTATACTTCTACACTACATTTCATGTGGAAATATTGTACTTTTTACTCCACTTAATGTATCTGGCAGGTACAGTATATGTATCACTTACTTTGCAGATTGAGATTGTTCCTGCACAATCATTTAAAATACAACTCATTGTTATAGATAAATCTACCCAACAGTAATAGTTACCTCCATCAGCTACAACATTAACATTAGAAAGTATAATTAAGAACTGTACAGTATACCACTTCTCTACTTTTACTTTTTACTTCTTTAATATTTTGAATGCATCGATTTGAATGCATTGATAATGAATCCTTTTACAAAGGCCTTTAAAATGTCCTGAATAATGTACCAAAACTTATTTAGGTACCTATTTATGTACATTAGACAGCCCATTTCATTCCAAGGGCGTCAAATTCCGAGGCTTTGTCACGGCCGCCAGCGTTCGATACGAATTGAGACGCATTGGGCTTTCCATTAAAGGCAGGGTTGACGATGTTCTCCAGTATATTTGTTGTATTGGTTGAAATGGTCTTTACACACCGACAGCGATCCATTACTGATGAGCTCTGAAAAAGGATCGGAAAAGAGCCGTCATCTGTAGCTGCTGTAATCCTGTAAAAACGTCTACCAATCATTGCCTCGCGGTCCGCTTGGAAAGAACCAATCAGATGCCTCCCTGCCTGCCTGCCTCCCTGCTCGTACTCTACCCTTGGCGTGCACCAGCCTGAACTCAAAGCGCGTTGCCGCCGCAAGTTTACTGGAGAATGGAAGAGAAAACTCAGCCAAAAGTAGCACTCCCGCGGTTACTTGTCATGAGGTGGCGTTGTTGAGTTGAGCTCCTCTCTCCGCTCTGTGTCTGTGAAGTAGTTACGATGCGGCGGTGCTCGTGCATGTGTGTGGGGGGGCGTTGCCTTGGAAGGAGCCCCGAGGGGAGGGGGGGGTTTAGACGGAGCTCCTGAGGCGATGCTACTTTCAAATGATTCTAGCTTTCCAACATCGTTGACCCTATCTTTGACTACAATGTAAACCCATCGGCGTCAATATTAGATGCTCAGGGAAAGTGCTGTGGCGACATAGTTTAAAGAGCGAAAGAGAAACACAGGTGGTCCAACAAACATAAGGCTTTTATCCAGGAGACGGCTGTTTGTGCCTGTGCGTCACATTACAATCAGCTATTCGTTCGTGTCCCCTGTTCAAAACGTTCAGTGTTATTTTCACTGAACCAATGTACTAGTTTTTAGCCCAACCATGTTGGTTTTTTCCTAAACCTAACTAAGTGGTTTTGTTGCCTAAAACTCAAAATGTTATTTTTTTTACGTCATCCAGCAATGGGTCTGTCTGCCGAGAAAGAAAATGAATGAAAATAAAATTTCTGCTCAAGGCAATACCAAGGTTTAAATCCAATATTTCCACAGACTTCACCAGCCACTGCCGCGACCTGCACAGTGAAGAAGAAGAGCAGAGTGGATCGGCACGGCCTCTAGAAGTATTGGATTTAAAAGTTGGCTTCGCCCCGGGCAAAAATGTCATCGTTCCATGCAGAAAACAGACATCTGTGATATCAGGAAAATACCTCTGGAACATCCTGGGAATCATCAGTACAGTTGGAACCTAAAATTAGCAAAGCAAAGTGAAAGGTTTTGTGGCTATAAGCATTTTTGTTTTCACTGTATCATGTGAAAATCAACACCATGTAGTCACATCTTGCATTCAATAAAGTCACTTGACCACAGCATGAAAGAGGAGCCAATAGAGCTCTGGTGAACTGGTGATGTGTTATTTATGTCAGGCTCAGTTCAACAGCAGCCTCTATGGAGGAGACACACCCCATAAATTTTCCTATGGCCCCTATGAGCAGGTCAGGAAGGCACCAATATTTCCTCTTTATTAGAAACAACAGAAACAACATGCAGCCATAAAAGGGAGCTCAGAGGTGAATCTGAAACACGGCGAACGGCAGTGAAAGCATGCTGCTCCGAGAGCTGAGAGGTAGTCACACAATCCATTTCTCCCAGCCTGCCATGGTGCATTTCCTCATAACTCTCACACCAGTGACTCACAAAGTCCCCGTGCTTCATCACAGGTCAACTTGGAGATGAACTTTAAAGGAAGGTGTAACAAATGATCACGGCCTCTCAGGCAATTCATATCTAGCTGAAGTGCCATAACCCTCTACATATCCTGACCTCAATTTGGAGTCTGCGTGTTGAAGGCCCATCTGAGGGCGATGGTATCGATCTGAGCAGGGACTCTGGCAGCATCAATAAACAACAGGCTTCAGGCTTCAAGGCTGAGGAGACACATCTCTATTTCAGCCGCAGGGTTCGCATCTGGATACCTGAGTTGGGACGTGGCCCTGGACAGATGGTGGGACGCGTTTTTTCTCACAGCAGGTCCGGCTCCTTTTGTGAGACCGATGCCAGTGATATCTTCCCTACTGTTGGTTTATATCAAGGTAAATAAGGCCTTAAACCACCACAGTTTTACTTTGAATAATTACCATTAATGTTAAGGGACATAGTAAATAGAAAGCTACCAAGTAACAGTCAATACCTGCGAGAACGATCGATGCTTAACCAGCAGACAAATAGTATTTCAAGACCTTCTATATCAGCATTACAGTGGAGGAGGACAGTGCTGACTTCGGCTCATTAATCAATAAACACAACAAGCCAACCAATACATTTGACACAGACTAATGAAATAATAATCATCATTAGAGGATAAGGAAGAAGAAGCAAACACAGGCTGCTTTGCTGCACAAAAAAACAGCCAAATGAAAATTAAAACCATAGTAAATAAGCAATCTTGCGAGGCAATTTTGTCGCTGTCTTGTTTACTTGCTTTTTTCCGTCTTTGCTGAGAAAGTTAAATAAGTGTGCCTCATACATTCAGAGTCAAACTGAGCTCACTTTGCGCTAAGCAGCTTGTCAATAGGGAGAAAAGAGGCGCGGGCCAAGAGAGGAGGTCTGATAAAATGGCTTTTAATTACCAGACAGTGAATGCTGGCCTTCCTTTTCCACTTTCTCCTCCCAGCTAAGTCAGGAGTTTGATTTCTGATAATGTGGATTGCTGACTGGGCTTCATCCTGGTTGCCCCTAAAGCAGAAGGACCTAATGTCAAGTCCGGGGAGAGTATGTTTGACAAAGTGCCATATAGATCCTCTGCTTTTCATCAGAGGGCAGTGCTGGTGGAGGCATTAATCAGAACGCTTGATAGCCCGGCTTTGTTTTCCCCTTTTACTCTCCTGTAACAATTAGGCGCACTAATAATTTCAGGCATAACATGGAAATCAATGGGTCTTTAACCCAGCTGTTGGTTCAGGTGGAAGAGATTAGATCAGTGCAGGTCGATGCCATGAACTTCTAACCTTTGTGTGTGTATGTGCAATTGTGTTTGACAGTTGACATCAGACAGACAAGCAGGTAGATAGACAGCGGTGGAAAGTACATTCACTCAAGTACTGTTCTTAAGTACAGTTTTGAGGTACTTTACTTGAGTATTTCCATTGAATGCTACTTTATATTTCTATATTTCAGATGGAAATATTGTAGTTTTTACTCCACTACATTCATTTGACAACTTTAATTACTACTTCCTTTTCAGGTTAAGATTTAAAGGAACCTTGTGTACAATCTGGCGGTATCTAGCGGTGAGGTTGCAGATTGCAACCAACTGACGCTCTCCCGTGTGCCAAGCGTGTAGAAGAATTACGGTGGCCGACACGAAAACGTGAATCTCCCTCTCTAAAGCTGTTGTAGGTAAATTTTCTAAAGAAAATTAAGATTTATTTTAATGATGCATTTTACAAATTAAGCTACCCAATAGAATATCAAAGGTAACAGTGTGTAACATTTCGGGGGAATCTATTAGCATTAATGGAATATAATATTCATAAATATGTTTTTATTAGTGTATAATCACCTGAAACTAAGAATTGTTGTGTTTTCGTTTGCTTAGAAGGAGCCCTTCATATCTACATAGGGAGCGGGTCCTCTTCACAGAGTCCGCCATGTTGCTCCTCCATGTTTCTACAGTAGCCCAGAACGGACAAACCAAACACTGACTCTAGAGAGAGCCTTTCACATTTCTTCGTTACCCGAAGGCCACCGTAGTTCTCCGAAAGGCTTGTGAAACAGTCGGTTGCAATCTGCAACCACACCACTAGATGCTGACAAATGCTACACACTGTACCTTTAAGTAGATAAAATTAGGCTACCTCGACAAGCTGCAACATCAAAAAGCTGCTTACACAATATTGCATCAATAGAAATAATCCAATTCTATAATAATATACCCTCTGAAAGGGATGAGTCTGCATCTCCTACTTTTGATACTTTGTCTTGCTGATAATAATACTGTACTGTACTTTTACTTCAGTAAAATGGAGTATTCTTACACTGTAGTATCACTACTTTTACTTAAGTAAAGGATAGATATACCTTTTCCTCTTGAATGCTTCCCTTACCTTTTAAATGAGATGGTAACAGCAGATAAAGAAGATCAGCCTCAGGCCAACCAGAGGTGGAGACCTTTGTTTTAGCAGCCAGTGAAACCCAACCTGCTGCAGTGGCTGGCACAGCGCACGTCTCATTGATATTGTTTTCAAGTGCCACATGTCCAGGCAGACCTGAGCCGTGGGGACACAGAACAAGCTTTAACAAGTTCTTATCATTACACAGCACCCCGGTCAACAGACTTGGGTATCAGCTCTGTGAGCAGAGCGCTGTAAATTAACAGAAAAAGAGACTTCATTTTGCACAGGGATCAATGTCTTGTTCTTGGAACTGCAATCAGAGCTGTTCGGTGAGCGGGCAGGGAGACTGATGCGGATCCTCAATCATAAGGCCGTAATCAACGGTTTTAAGTGCCCCTTTGTTTTACATTCAATTATACACTAATGACTCATGCCTAGTGGAAACATTTAAATACTAATGCTGTGTTAATGTAGAGTGAAAGAGGCAAAAACCTCTTTGAATACTTGAAAAGCCATGGTCACGAGGGCACGTACTCTTTTGTACACCTTCTACTTTTTAAAATGAGTTTAGGTGTATTGTAGATACGGTTGAGGAGCCTTGTACATTTTTCACGAGTTTCTGTGAAAGTGAGGACCATTCATTCGATATTCAAATATAGATAGAACATTTACAATGGTGATCTAAGGTAAATGATAAAAAGAATATTTACCCATTAGATACCGAGCCATTATATCCCCAGAAAGCTATTGTATGCTCACAATTAAGCGCTCTTATGGAACTTAATCTCACATCAAAGCAGTCCAAGGTGACAATAATCTCTTTTGATGAATGATAATTTCAATTCAGTATAAAAGGCTGAGTTACATAGTGTGTCACCCAGTGTTAACTTCAGTCACTTTTCTTTGCAAAGCTTTTCAGTCAAACTCTTTCTCGTCCAAATCACATTTATAACCAGGGTGACATCCTGGTTTTGTCAGGAGTGAATAATGACATCAACACAAAAAAAAATATTTTAAGTATTTCAAACCACATTATTCACAATCCAATATTCACAATATATATAACTTTCTAATAAGTTTGGATTAAACATTAGAAAACGCTTTGAATCAAGTTGCTTATCTAATCTTTTTAGCATGTTGGTTGTTGGTCAGACAAAGTCATGCATAAAAAAAGTTTAACTTAAAACTGCAGTTGCTATTCAGGTCCTTACTGATTTGGAAACCTGGACCATTTCTCCCTTTGATGGGAAAGCAGAAGCACAGACTGATATTAAGATTATAGGAATTTTAAAAGTTCTTTAACATTTTATGCAAATATGTGACAGAGAGCTTTTTTAAGAGTAGATTTGAATGCAGACCAGTTCTGCTGGTCAAGTGGGAACAACAGCCTACATCTGCTGTTATTAGTTTTTTTTTGAGTAGTCAGTAATACAGTTTGTAGTACTACGTAATCTTGGTTGATGTAGCCTGCTGCAGTTTTAAGTCTGTTGACTCTTTTATGTGAAATGTTTTATGTTTTCATGTTTGGTTTTAAACTTTTGGCAGTTCTGTTTTTAAGTTTGTTATTTGTGTTTTTCTGTGAGTTTTTTTATGAAACTTTTAAGCTGCCATCTTGGCCAGCACCCTCTAGTAAAAAAGTCAGAATAAAGGTTAAATAATAATAATAAAAAAAATACTTAAGTAAAAGTAACAAAACCACAGTATAAAAATACTCTGTTATAAGTAAAAGTCCTGCATTCAAATTCTTATAAAGATATATCTAGAAAAGTAGAAGTACATAAGTATTAGCATCAAAATATACTTAAAGTACCAAAAGTAAAAGTACTAATTTTGCAGTCCTATTTCAGAATAATATATAAAATCACTGGATTATAATTAGTGATGCATTTTTGTGAAAGCACCCTTACCGAAATTAAGTTTATTCAAGTGTGCTATTAGTATACTTCTTATGTACTTATCAGAGATATACTTAACAAAATTATACTTATACTTGGCTCACACTGACAAGTATACAGAAAAGTCTGAGTATACTTGGCTTATAGGCCTACTTACTTCATCTTTTGATCAAGATATACTTAAGAAAAGTACAATTAAGTATTCTTGCCTTATAGGCCTACAGAAAAGAATACTTGGCTTGTAGTTGTGCTTACTTTTTGATAGAGTAGCCTATTAAAATGTGTGAGAGTTTGTAAAAGGATGTTTTGATATGAATTTACATCAATTCATCGAGTTTTTGGATTATCCGTTCACCGTAGAGGCATGCAAGAACAACACATTTTATTATTATTTTTAAATCTCATCACAAATCATCAAGTCAAATAGCAAAAGAAGTAAGTATCTTTATGTAATACATAAATCATTGGCTAAGTACTATAAGTTAAAGTATACAAAGTATGCTTTCATGAACTGAAAAGCAGAGATGCTCACAAGTCATTTTTTGCAAGTCCAAGTCAAGTTTCAATTCTTTACTAATGTTGCAGCTAAAGGTGGGGCTCATTTCAACTACTTTACATATGTATCATAATAATGCATCATCATTTATTAGTTGATTTATATTCTGTATTAATAATCTGAATCTGTAAAAGTAACTAGTAACTAATGTTGTAAAATAAATGTAGTGGAATAAAAAGTAAAATATTGGCTTCCTAATGTAGTGGAGGAGTACATCATTATCAAGTAGCAAAACATTCAAAATACTCAAGTAAAGTACAGGAGGTACCTCAAAACTGTAATCAAGTACAGTACTTGAGTAAATGTACTTAGTTACCCTCCACCACAGGAAGTACGTCAGGCATCTTACTTGACAGTAAAAGTAGCAATATTTTGAGTTGATAATTCAATTCAATTCAATTCAAACTTTTATTGCAGACTCAAGGTCCAGATAAGAAAAAAGAAAAAACAACAACAACAATACATTACATATAATACATTACAATACAGGAGCACTATAAAAAGTCATGATTAAAAGATATTAAAAATATAAATATTCAAAATATATATACATACATCAATGCCTTACATATAAAGAACTATACCAGTGCCTCCACAGCTGTATGGGCCCCTCCATGATGAGCTAGTCAAGATGAGGAGCACCTTCAGCCACAGACTCACCCCCCCTCGGCACAACACAAAGCGCCTGGGTCAGTCCTTCATGCTGGTAGCCATCAGGCTCCACAACCAAGGCTGACCCCCATATGAGAACTATTAGGACTTTAAGAACTTTAAACATGCACTATCTGCAACCATCTTGGACTCTAACCACTGGTGCACTTTACACTTACTTTACACTATACATCCTATATACCACTTTATAGACTGCACATATGTACATATTACATTTATTTGTTGTACATACTACATGTATTTATTGACGGACTGCACACACTATGTTCACCCATTCACTCTGTATCTTTTATATCTCTAATTATTGTTTTTATACTTTTTTTATACCTTTACCTCTCCTTTGTTTCACTCTGTTTGCTGATGTTTGCTGATGTTGCTGCTTTGACACCTGAATTTCCCTCCAGGGGATTAATAAAGGTTCATCTTATCTTATCTTATCTTGTATACATGGGATGGAGGTCTTTTATTTTGAAATTCCCTGAGCGGATGTTGATTCTGAACCGCTGTTGGAGCAGTTGTGTTTCCTCTAAACTAGCTTCATGGCTAAACACCTCAGATAACACAGAGTAACACTCGTGTGAACACATATTAACAGCTACAGCTGAACCTCCCGGTGCTGTTATGACGTGACGGTTGACTGGTTGACGTTGTTAAACCTCCTCATCACTAGAGAGAAGTGTTAGCATGTGATGCTAGCTCGTTAGCTTAGCCAGCCAGCCCAGTGGTGTTACTATGAGGCTGAACTGTTCCTCTTTATGCTCATACTCGAT
>CAKAKR010066683.1:8011-20784 GCA_916700685.1 Adelosebastes latens
TCACAGTGAGGCTGCAGGCTGCAGGGGGAGGAACAATACACACCAAACCTCAGGCTTTATATACACTATTTTACATTCAGGGATATATGGAGAAATAGAGGAGTTAAAATGTTGTTTGTGAAGGACTACACTACATTGTTTATGTTTATTTATTTTGCACAATTTAAGACTATACAACATAACAAACAAAAAAAATAAATGAATAATATACACTAGGCTTATCTGAAGCCTCCACCTAGAGACAAGATTAATATAAAGCAATAATATGACTACATAAGAGTGATAACAAACAATTAGGACAAGATATATATATATATAATAACAACAATAACAATAATTTAAATTAAATATCTACAAAGACTTCTGGGCAATCGTAACCAAACAACATTGTGAGACACCAAAACTCATGCATTTTTTACAGTATTTTAAATTCAGGGAAATATGGAGAAATAGAGGAGTTAAAATGTTGTTTTTGAAGGACTAAACAACATTGTTTTATTTATTTTTGCACAATTTGCAGGAAGAGGCAAAAAAAAACAACACTGGGCTTATCTGAAGCCTCCACCTAGAGACAAGATTAATATAAAGCAATAATATGACTACATAATAGTGATAACAAACAATTAGGACACGATATATATAATAACAACAATAACAATACAGTAAATATATCAAAAAAGACAAGTGTGGGTGTTGCGTGGAAGTGTATGGTTATTGTTTGTGAGGAGGATATTGATTTAAATATCTACAAAGACTTCTGGGCAATCGTAACCAAACAACATTGTGAGACACCAAACTCCTCCTGGGGGGAGGAACAATACACACCAAACCTCATGCATTTTTTACAGTATTTTAAATTCAGGGAAATAGATAGATAGATAGATAGATAGATAGTAACTTTATTGATCCCGAGGGAAATTCAAGTTTCCAGCATCACAGTTCCATAGTGCAAAAACATGTTAGTAAAAAGGCAGTAAAAAAGTTAGTAGTGCAAAAGTAAAAAGTACAAAAAAATATACCAGATATAAAAATACAAGGAGATGAAGAAAACTGTTAAAACTGAATATAGTGCAGGGTACCAGCTGTGATACAGGACTATTAAAAAAAGTGAATGTAGTGCAGAAGAGACTGTTAAAAGTGAGTATAGTGCATTATTATTTATTAATATGGAAGAAATAGAGGAGTTAAAATGTTGTTTTTGAAGGATTAAACAACATTGTTTATGTTTATTTACTTTGCACAATTTAAGACTATACAACATAACAAAAATATAAATGAATAATATACAGTGCAGGAAGAGGCAAAAAAAAAAACACTGGGCTTATCTGAAGCCTCCACCTAGAGACAAGATTAATATAAAGCAATAATATGACTACATAATAGTAATAACAAACAATTAGGACAAGATATATATAATAACAACAAAGACAAGTGTGTGTGTGTGTGTGTGTGTGTGTGTGTGTGTGTGTGTGTGTGTTGCGTGGAAGTGTATGGTTAGTGTTTGTCAGGGGGATATTGATTTAAATATCTACAAAGACTTATGGGCAATCGTAACCTAACAACATTGTGAGACACCAAACCTCATGCATTTTTTACAGTATTTTAAATTCAGGTTCATAGATAGATAGATAGATAGATAGTAACTTTATTGATCCCGAGGGAAATTCAAGTTTCCAGCATCACAGTTCAATAGTGCAAAACATTTTAGTAAAAAGGCAGTAAAAAAGTTAGTAGTACAAAGTACAAAAAAATATACCCGATATAAAAATACAAGGAGATGAAGAAAACTGTTAAGACTGAATATAGTGCAGGGTAACAGCTGTGATACACGATCATAACCAAACAACATTGTGAGTGGGAAAAAAAAAGAAAATAAAAAACATAAAAACAGATACATGGATAACATGGGGAAAAGCAATTACAAAACAGCAATTAAATGACCCTTTAAGCGACTTTTGAAACATTTGACAGATGAACAGTTTTTTGATAGATGTGAAAAGCTACTCCATAATTTGGTTCCCTTAAATCTTATCGAAAATTGACCTCTACTAGTGAGGAATTTAGGAGGATGAAGATCTAGAGATTGACGGGTTGAGTAAGAATGGACCTGAGAATTTGTTTTAAAATAGGTCTCGAACTGCTCAGGAATATTCCCATCGTATAAATAAAAACATAATTTCATAGTTCTCACAGTAGGGGTGGAAGCAGTAGTGTAGTTTAGTAACATTTTGAGGTATTTTTAATTGAATATTTCCATTTTATAGTATTTTACTTTACACTTCTAGTGGCCTACAAAGAGGCAGATCTTGTACTTTTTACTCCTCTACATTCATTAGACATTCATGTGAGACGATGAGAGAAATATCAGTATCTCTGGTGAATACTATGTTTCCTCGAGGCTCATAAGCCAGTGAGTTGAGAAGAAATGGTGATCTTCACCTTGTTTTTCTTTATCTTGAGGGTCACCTATGTGGCTGGCCCCATATATATAATAATAATAATAATAATAATAATACTAATAATATATGTTTTTATGTCTATGTGGGTGGCCCAACCTGTCATCCATGTGCTCACCTGCTAACTTCTGTTTCCACAGAAACTAGATTTGTTTGGCTTGGTATTTGTTCAGTGTCTCGGTCGGGACTCAGAAGTGCGGGACAGGCGCATTTAGATGGAAAAAAATCAAATAAATGATCTGTAAACAAAAAAATAATTTTAATATGGTGTATAGTAATGTGTATATATGTATATCAATTTCATTTGAAATAATGTCATTATAATTGAAATAGCTAATTTTCTGTATCTCAACATTGAGACCACAGTTGTGGGACATGAAGAAAAGTGGTGTTTGAACCCATAAAATGCTTCATCAATTTTTATTAAATCACAATATTTAGTAATTATTTTTTTATGTCAAGATAGGCAATAACACTGTGTATATATTTATCAAGCATTGCACTGCAAATTTTAACAAAGATACAAAATTTCATTGCTGATGATAAGACATAAAGGCAACAAGACATGACAAAATTTGTTATGCATTGTTGCGAGAACAGTTTGTGATTAAAACCTCCTGCTGTGTGACACGTGAATGTACGACGCAGATGTGATCGACAGGTAACTGAAGGCCTCAGGTGGTTCGTTAGATTTGAATGGCACATAGGGATGTGTGTTTTCTGAGTCAGTGAGAGAAAATGTAAATGTTTACTTGTAAACCAGTTCACAGTGTAGTTTTTTAAAGTACATGATGTTAATTTGTATTAAATATATTAACATAACACTGTTTTTTGAGAGTTAAAAGCCTGTAAATATTAAAATGTCTATTTTTGAATAAATGACGTTCTTTAGCAGATGGTAAAGTAACCTGGTGAATTAATTTTTAAAAACAAAATGATACCATTTGCTGACTTACAAAATGTTTTATAAAAGGCATAAAGCGAAGCAAGATCAGTCTGAAATAAAATATGAATTAAAAAGAAAAAATACAATAAATTTAAAAGAAACAAAATTTTAAAAACACAAAGATAGATATCGGTTAGTACTAGGGCTGTCAATCGATTAAAATATTGAATCGTGATTAATCACATGATTGTCCGTAGTTAATCGCAATTAATTAAGATTAATCACACATTTTCTATCTGTTCAAAATGCACCTTAAAGGGAGATTTGTCAAGTATTTCATACTCCTATCAACATGGGAGTGGGAAAATATGCTGCTTTATGCAAATGTATGTATATATTTATTACTGGAAATCAATTAACAACACACAACAACGACAAATATTGCCCAGAAACCTCACAGGTACTGCATTTAGCATAAAACAATATGCTCAAATCATAACATGGCAAACTGAAGCCCAACAGGCAACAACAGCTGTCAGTGTGTCAGTGTGCTGACTTGACTATGACTTGCCCCAAAACTGCATGTGATTATCATAAAGTGGGCATGTCTGTAAAGGGGAGACTTGTGGGTACCCATAGAACCCATTTTCATTCACATATCTTGAGGTCAGAGGTCAAGGAACCCTTTTGAAAATGGCCACACCAGTTTTTCCTCGCCAAACTTTAGCGTAAGTTTGGAGCGTTATTTAGCCTCTTTACCGACAAGCTAGTATGACATGGATTTTTAGTTTCATATGATGCCATTATCTTCACTCTTCTCTCTAAAACGGAGCCTGGTATAACCTCCGAAATATCGATTTTGTTAATGTCTTAAAGAAATTAATAGAGTTAAAACAAATTTGCATTAACACGTTATTATCGCGTTAACTTTGACATCCCTAGTTATTACAAATGTCAGTGTGATTTCGGGGGGTCATTACTTCTGAAACAGAACCTGGAAGTTCTGGTTTCACTTCACCTCTCTGTAACACCCAAGGTTACAGTTCAGACATTCAAAACCAAAAAGAAGTTTGAGTCAATCTACGCTGTTCTAGTTCAGGTGTCAGTTCTTTCTTTAAATAATCATGTGGAACTTGAAACTTGTTCATGTCCTGCAGAGAGGCTCCGAAATATCTGATGTACAAACGACTAACAAACTGTGTGTCTGTGTGTGTGTCTGTGTCTGTGCGTGTGTGTGTGTGTGTGTGTGCAGGTGTGTGCCACAGCGTGTCAGTGTCAGAGATCATCTCTGTCAGAGAGGAAGAGGAGGAGAACAGCAGCAGACGAACAGACGATGGCAGCTGGAAAAAGATCAAAGAGAGAGAAGGAAAGGACTGCAGGCAGGCCTTCACAGGTAAACACACCTGGAAACACGGTAACAAAACATCTGGAAACACGCCTGTACATGCACATGGAAACATGTTAAACACATCTGGAAACACAGCTGGAAATACAGTAAACCCACCTTGAAACACAGTAAAAAACAAAACATCTGGAAACACATCTGGACACGCAGCTGGAAACATAGGTGAAAACACACTTTGAAACACAGTAAAAAAAACATCTGCATACGCTCCTGTACATGCACCTGAAAACACCTTAAAAACATCTGGAAATACAGTAACAAAAAAACATCTGTAAACACACCTGGAAATACAGTAAACACCTTTAAACCAAAAAACATCAGACATGCACCTGGATACGTGAAAACACATCTTGAAACACAGTAAAAAAACATCTGGAAACATACCTGGAAACCTGGAAGCATAATAAACAGATGTTGAAACACAGTTTAAAACACCAGGAAACATCTGAAAACACATAAAACACATCTGAAAGAACAACAAATAAACCAGGAAACACACCTGGAAAATACCCGAATACATAACTAGCAGCACATCTAGAAAAACACTGAGAAACTCAGTAAACATCCCTGTTCAATTGTGAAATGAGGAGTTTTGACTTGTGTCTGTTGTGTGTCAGTGTTGTATGTGGAGAGGTGTCAGCAGCACCGCTGGCGGTGTGCTGAGGTCACCTTCACCTGTCCAGAGGGGACGCTGTGTCAACACTGGGTCAGCAGCATCAGAGAGCAGCTCGCAGCTATCAGTACGACTTCACACCAACACACACTGAATAACTCACATATGATTGTTGCCAGAAACTGTCGGTAACATCGTTGTTGTTGTTGTTGTTGTCTATAGCCAGCAGACCCAAACACCTGCTGGTCTACATCAACCCATACAGCGGGAAGCGACAGGGAAAACGCATCTACGAGCAGAAGGTTGCCCCGCTGTTCGCCCAGGCAGGCGTCTCCACGCACGTCATTGGTGCGTCCATTATCAATCACTTCCTGTTCTCGGGCTTCCCGTGTCAGGGATTATACATCTAACGCATATTGTGTATGTTGTCATAGTGACGGAGTACGCCAATTATGCAAGAGACCACCTGAGGACGGGGGCGGAGCTGAAGAAGTTTGACGGGTGAGAGTTTAGTTCTTTCACATAACAAAGTTTAGATCACAAAAGACCTGCGAGACAGCAAAAATATCTGAACCGCCAAAATAAAAGCACCCCAGAGAACACATCTGTCAGGCTGCAGACTTTTTTACACTTTGAGTGATACTAAACATACTGTTTAGGCAGAGAAATTATGAAATAAAAAGCCATTGCACCCTATAACATCCCACTTTGACCCCGGCTCAGGGTGGTGTGTGTCGGAGGGGACGGCATGTTCAGTGAGGTCATCCATGGGCTGATCTGGAGGACGCAGATCGACGGCGGCGTCGATCAAAACTGTCCGGATGAAGCACTGCTTCCCTGCTCGCTTCGCATTGGAATCATTCCTGCAGGTCAGAAACACTGATGTCACAATGTTGTTTTTTGGTCCAGGTTCACTTTGGTCCATTTTTACAGATTTTCTATATATTCAAATTGTCCCCACATGCATGGTATTCTTTTTTCAGCACAGACTCAGCTACTCTAGAAGTCTGACTTTCCCATTTTTGGAATTAACCAAAGTGTTAAAGTACAAATCTTTAATGATAATCACTCAAAATATTGTTATAGAACAGTTCAAGGTTGTAAATAATATAGTTTGACTATTTATACACACAAACAGCGGAAGAAATGTAAGAAATAGAACTATGATACAGTATATTTGCATGTAAAGTGTAAATGGGCTTGTTTTTTTTTGGCCTTTTTATTGAGGCTATGGATGCCTGTAAATTTAATAGATACAATTTTAATAATTCACAATGTTTAAAAGTTCTATGAACACGTTTTTTATGGTTTGCAGACATAAATGAGATACTGTGTGAAAGCCCCACATCAGCACTTTCAACTGGTTTTCTCAGCTTGTCTGTACAAAAAAAAAATTCAGTTGCGGGCACAAATGGGTTAATAAAACATGCTCACTGTATTAGCTGATGAATAGACTCCAGAGGGTTGATATAGCTTGAGCTCTGATTTAGAACAGAGGTTAAACTGTTTGAGGTGAACACTGATGTGATTTTAATAGACAGCTGACAGCCAATCAGAGAGCAGGAGTCTCTGTTACCGGGTATAAACGTACTGACTTTGGCCTCGTTTCTCAGTTTGTTCTGTTTCTGTTTGTGTCCTTTTGTGTTTTCTGTTGTTCTGCTTAAGTGCTCTATAAATACACTCACACACTCGGAGTCATGAGGGAGACATTAATTCTCTCTGCAGCAGTAGAGAAGAAGCAAGCTCACCTGCTTAATTAATGGCTGCTGGTGCTCGGTGCAGCAGTGTTGTTGTTGTTGTAAAATCTTTATTCAAATAGGCAACATTTATGAAAAAATCAGAATAATTGATGCTGTCAGAACCATCAGTCCTTCTCTTCACCTCACTGGAACATTAAACAATCTGTTTGTTTGTTTCAGGCTCAACAGACTGTATCTGCTTCGCCACTGTGGGCACCAACGACCCCGTGACCTCTGCACTGCACATCATCGTGGGTCAGTCACATGGTGTCACTACACATCAACTATAACATGAATCATTTCAGCACCACACAGGTTGTTTAACATGTTATACACATAGACTGTATGGACCATAGATATATATATATACATAGACACCACATTGGCAGCTTTAGCCCGTTGCTGCGATACGTCATATTATCTCAAGATTATATTGTATGTTATACAAATATCACCATTTTTTTTTATCCATATCCAGTTTATCCGCCAACATAGTCACAGCAAATGCAATGAAAATCCAGTGATGCACATTACTTCCATGGGCTCATGCTGCCATCTAGTGTTCTTTCAGAAAATAGGCGCTGAACTATTGTACAGGACACAAAGGTACAAACAAAAGTATTAAAACAAAACAAGGAGGATGTAAAGATACAAGACAAAAACACATAAAAGACAAAACAAACATAGTGAACAGGAAAGATAGAGGAATATGCCAACCACGGTGTTGGTATATGCAAGTATTAAAACAAAACAAAGATGGTTTAAAGATACAAGGATAAAAACACATAAAAGCACAAGAACAAATATAGTGCAAACAGATGAAAAAGATATGCAAGTAATATGCCATCCACAGGATTAAATAACATTAATAATAAACTTTATTTATAAAAAACTTTTCAAAACCAAGTTACGAAATGCTTTACATGGTAGAACCAGCATTAAAACATTTCAGGACTTCAGTGAGGCAAATAAAATCAATTGGGAGAATTAAAAATAATACCAAAATAAAAATGAATAATATACCCAACAATAATATAAGTTAAAATAATAAAACAGATAACACTTTGGAAATAAAACAGTGTGCTAGAATTAAAAAAAAAACAATTTTTTTTTTTTTTATAAATATGCATTTTAAAGTGTGTTACATGTTTCCCTGTTACCTGGTTTACCTGGTTGCAGGTGTAGCTTTTTAATTGAGTTTCTTAAAAACAGAGATTTGTGTGAAACATGATAGTCGTAATTGATTGTGTGTTTTTATATATTTGTTCAGGAGACTCTCAGCCGATGGACGTGTGCTCGGTTCACCACAACAACACCTTCCTGCGATACTCCGTCTCCCTGCTGGGATACGGTTTCTACGGCGACGTGCTAACTGACAGTGAGAGGAAGAGATGGATGGGACCGGCCAGATACGACCTCTCAGGTAGAAATACAACATGTGTTTAGATTAGGGCTGTCAAAGTTAACGTGAAATAACTACATTGCAAAGGAGGCTAAATAACGCTCCAAACTTACGCTACTTTTTACTTCGCTAAATCAAAATTTTACTTTATTTATTTATTATTTATTTAATTTTACTTTTCAAATACTGATTTTACAAACAAAACACCAGTTTATATAATATGATCCATTGTTACAGATTAAACTATCAAAAGTATACGATGTAGTTCAAATTAGCTCCTCTGTGATCGACCAACAACATTGAAGTATTGCTTACATAATACATCAATAATAATGATCCAATAATATAACAGTTTAATAAGGTAATAAGTTAAGAACCTTTTATGTTTACATATTTTTGCTGTATTGATGAGTATTTTTATATTGTGGTATTACTACTTTTATTTAAGTAATGATATGAATGTTTCATCCACCATAGTCTTACAGCATATTACAGTTACACACTATATATGGAATAACAAGAACATACAAAAACACAACCAACAGAATACAAACACAGAGCAGGACGGACTCAGCAATACAAGTACTGCATGAAAGACAGCAGATATGAATGTAGTATTAGAGCAGGTATAACTACCATGTGTACATGAACAGACTGTGTACTGATAATGAAGACGAGAGTAATCCTTGGTCGTCCCATTTATTTACCTTGATGACGCTCTGACTCCTGCAGGTGTGAAGATGTTCCTGACTCATCATTACTATGAAGGAACAGTGTCCTACCTGCCGGCCAAAGGCATCGTGGGAACGCCACGGGACACCGCCAGGTGTCGATCCGGGTGAGAGAGATGCTATGTAGCTAGCTAGCTAATTCCACCATGCTTTAATGCTACACTGGTTACAGAAAATGAGCCGAACAAAGTCGTCACTCATCTGTCGACAGCACTGTGCTTTCCTCTGCTGTGACAAGAGTGTGTGGATGAAGCATTAAGCTGTTAAAATCCGCCCGCTACAATAGTCGCAATTGTACACTTAAAAATGGCCACCGCTCTGACCATCCGGCTACGTTGATTTGAATGGGAATGTCCGTTCTACTCCTATTGTGTTTCTATGGTTACAACACGTCCAAACGAGGTGAGGGGATGCTGGGTAGACAGGAAGTAATCTTAAGTAATCATAATCTTTTGTTAGAGAGCATCTTTGGTTCAAGTTAGCTAATGTTTAATAGCTAAAATTGTTTGTTTCAGGTAAGCTAACAGTTTAATTTAACAACCATCACTATTTGGTTCACTTCGGGTAAGTTGATGGTTCAGTTTAGTTGCCAGACAGTTCAAGATCAGTTTAGCAGTTAAAACTGAATTCAGCGAAGGTTAGCTAATGACTCGGTTCAGCTGATTTAACGGACAAGTTTAGTAACTAAAACAGTTGTGTTCTGGTTACATGTTGTTTTATGCCTTTTTTTAAATAACATCGCTGTGTCTGTAAATTTCCAGCTGTGTGGTTTGTCAGCACAACGGGCAGCTACTTTCAGAGAAAGCTGACAGGTACGAGGCGGATGAAGCATCAGACAGCGGTGAGTCCAACAAATCCTCATTCTGAGCTTCTAAAACACAGTTAGTAAGAAAATTACTGTCTTTGGATTAAGATATCCTGGTTTCATCAAAAGTGATAAACAAAATACACCTTCCAACACGTCCAAAGTTGTTTGATATACTTGTGTCTTAGAATATATTAATACTGTATTTGGATATCAAAGTGGTCCATGAATGGAGCCCTGGGGCACGCCACGGAATAGTCCTGAAACTACAATTACCAGCGTTAACATGAAAAGCTCTATAATACCTTCTTAATGCGGACAAAACAATCAACCATCCATCCATTTAGTATCTGTTCTGGAGCTGTCAATCATATCCCATGATCTTCATCAGCAGACAGAGTTGTCATGGAATTGCAGATGTTCAAATATCTCTTTTTTTCTTTTACGTCTTATCCATGTTGGCTTTAAATTGAGACACGGTGTTCACTCTTGACCTTGAAACCCACAATTGACCCAGAATAATCTCACCCCAAGGTCCATTTAATTTAGCTGCTCTGGAGGTTTCGATCACATGACCAAGATCAGGAATAAACTTTGAACCTCAACTTTTTAAAGCTGCTCAGTATATTGTGTGATTATATTAAATGTAAAAAGTGAGATTTTCATGTCTTTTTTTAATGCAAAGCAGGTCTAGGTGCTGTATAAATACTGTGAAAGTATCAAAACACTCAGTCCACGGATAAATACACACAACCCGTAATCAGAAACTGTGCCTTTGAAACAAGCCATCCATCTGTGATGTCACAAATTACCAATCTATAGACACAGTTCACAGTTTTAAACGTAAACAATCTAAATGTGTCCCAGTTTATTTTACGGTTGCAGCGTATGGCTTCGTCCGAAATCACATACTATGCACTACATACTCAATATGTGTACTATCGTTCAACATACTATTGTGTGAATAAAGTAGTAGTGTGCATTTTTTTTTATATTCAGGCAGACAGTATGAGGAAAATAAAGTGTTTGTTCGAACATTACAGCATGTAAACATGTTCTAGTAGAAACACAAAATACAAGTATGAACCTGAAAATTAGCATGATCTGGGAGCTTTAAGGTTTAACGTTTCTTGTCTCTCATTTCTTCCTCTCCATACTAGTATCTGATCGGCCTTGTAGCCATTTTAAATGACACTGAATGTATTCATTGTTAACTTTGGTTGAACTCCTGAAACGCTGCAGTCAATATTGTTTAAATATCAACATTTTATATAATAATAAAAGCCAAACTATCTGAAGTGATGGTGGTTTGGCAGCAGCAGCAGCAGCAAGAAAGGTTAAATCTGTCTTTTCGGGGGGTTTTGTTTTAGAAAGTGACACCGAGTGGAGGACAATCCGAGGGAAGTTCCTGGCTATAAACGCTGCCAGTATGAGCTGTGCTTGTCCTCGCAGCCCCAAAGGCCTCTCACCCGCCGCTCACCTGGCCGACGGCACCACCGACCTCATCCTGGTCCGAAAATGTTCCCGCTTCAACTTCCTCAGACACCTCTTACGACACACCAGCAAAGACGACCAGGTAATAAATCAGCATTCTGGTTTATGGTCTCTCTACATAATCACCTGTTACACCTGCTGTCCTCCAGCTCTCCCTCACTGTCTCGTTCTGTCTTGACCAGTTTGACCTGACCTTTGTTGAGGTCCACCGAGTGCGACGTTTCCGCTTCACTCCGCGTCACTGCCAGAGCGACTCAGACCTGGACCTGCGGGAGAACGGCAAACACCAGATCTTCAGTCAGATCTGCCGAGATCACCCGGCTTGCGGCTGTGCCCCCGCCTACAGCAGCTGGAACTGCGACGGCGAGATCCTGACCCACACAGCCATTGACGTCAGGTACCTCAACCCTCTGGGAGTCTCTTACTTTGCTACTGTCAAATGTTTTAACTATGGCTGTCAAAGTTAATGCGATAATAACGCGTTAATGCAAATTTGTTTTAACGCAACTAATTTCTTTAACGCATTAATGCAACTTGCGATTTTTAGGTTGTGGTGGGCTCAGTTTTAAAGCTAGAATGAAGATACTATCATATGAAACTAGAAAAACCTAAGGCATCCATCGGTACCAACCATGTCATACTAGCTTGTCGGGAAGGGGACTAAATAACGCTCAAACCTTACGCTAAATTTTGGCAAGGAAAACCTGACATGGCCATTTTCAAAGGGGTCCCTTGACCTCTGACCTCAAGTTATGCGAATGAAAATGGGTTCTATGGGTACCCACGAGTCTCCCCTTTACAGACATGCCCACTTTATGATAATCACACGCAGTTTTGGGGCAAGTCATAGTCAAGTCAGCACACTGACAGCTGTTGTTGCTGGTTGGACTTGAGTTTGTCATGTTTTTTGTATTTTTTATGCTAAATCTTTCGTTTCTGGACAATATTTGTCATTGTTTTGTGTTGTTAATTGATTTCAAATAATAAATATATACATACATTTGCATAAAGCAGCATATTTTCCCACTCCCATGTTGATAAGAGTATTAAATACTTCACAAATCCCCCTTTAAGGTACATTGTGAACGGATAAAAAATGTGCGATAAATTAGCGATTAATCGCGATTAACTATTTTAATCAATTGACAGCACTAATTTTAACCCTGGTTGAATTTCTCTTTCAAAAACACTTTCTCCTTTGTTGTTGTTCCCAGAGTGCAATGCCAGTTGATCAAGCTGTTT
>CAKAKR010066683.1:22498-56096 GCA_916700685.1 Adelosebastes latens
GGACTTGTTTCTGCGTTGCCCAAAACGTTGCTCTGTGTGTCACTGCCTGTAGAGCGGGCTGAAGCACTCAAATCTGGTTTTGATCACAAGTCTGGCGTCTTTTTCTGTTAACTCAGACGTGTTGGGTCACATAGATGTTTTGCCTTGGACTCATCTCCGTCTCATGGCCGTTTTGACTTGTCTGTCTTGTGGGTGTTATGACATGGACTTGTCTTGACCCGCCTTGTGTCTGCCTCATGGGTGTTTTGATGTGGACTCGTCTTGACTCAGACTTGTCTGTTTTATGGTTGTTTTGACGTGGACTTGTGTCTGCCTCGTGGGTGTTTTGATCGGGACTTGACTCAGACTTGTCTGTCTTGTGGATGTCTAGATTTGGACTTGTGTCTGCCTCGTGGGTGTCTTGTGGATGTTTTGACTTGGACATGTTTTGACATGGACATGTCTTGACTCTGATTTGTCTGTCTTGTGGTTGTTTTGACTTAGACTTGTCTTGACTCGGACTTGTGTCTGCCTCGTGGGTGTTTTGACGTGGACTTGACTTGAACTTGTGGCTGTTCTGTCTCGGTCTTATGGGGGTTCTGTCTCTGACTTGTAAAGGGTGATATGACTCTGATTTGTATCGGTGTCGGCCACCACCTGCGACAGACTCGACGAGTCCAGATGTTTGTTTAGCAGACTGGAGTCAGCTGTTGCGGGTCTTGACTCGGACTTGACCCCAATGGACTCAGCTTTGACTTGATCACAAAACTGCTCAGACTTGTCTAGGACTAGACTTAAGTGGCTTGTTGGTTAATGTCTGTATTGCTGTTTGTGATTTTATTTTGCTGAAGTACTCGAGTCCCGTCTCAGTTTAGTTTTTCTTCTTTTATCTCGGACTTGTCACGGTCTCGTGATTGTTTCATTTCGGCCTTTTCTCGGTCTTGTAGGTGTTTTGATTCAGACTTGTCTTGATCCTGTCCACCGGTTATTCTCATCTGTTACTGCGATCTTGACGTGAGCTCGACCCCTGTTAGGACTTGAAACTGAAACTGCTTTGACTTGGACTTGTCTTGGACATGACTCAAATAGTCTATTGACTAACGTCTAGATTGATTTTCATTTGTTAAGTTTGTTATTGTATTTTTCTTCTTTATTAGTGCTGTAGTGCTCAAATCTGGTCTCAAGACTTTTCTTCTGTTATCTCCAGACTTGTCTCTGTCTTGTGGATGATTTGACTCAGACTTGTCTCGAGTGCAGCCCTGCTGCCGATAAGAACAGACCGAGAGTATTTGTATTTATTCAGCTTATAAATAGATTAGGAAATTGTTACAGAAATGTTAGCTTATTTGCACTTTTAAATAGTTTGAAATGATCCTGGATTTGGAATTATCTGTTACATGTTTTAAAGATGCCAGACACCTGCCAGTCATTCCTAGGGTCATGTAATCATTCGGGGTCGAGGGATGATTCACATTCACGAAAAGTAGAAAGTAAATCTCCTGCACTTGTAGGGAAAAATAATGGTGACAGGAGATTTATTTTCCACAACTTTCCTCTCACAGTCACCGTCTATGTTCTTCAGCCGTGTGATGGTTTCTTTTACTTTCTGCTTCTCAAACAGGTCCATTAGATTTGTCTCCGGTCCTCCATGTTTCCGTCTTTTCTCAGGAAAACCTGAGCTCAATCGTAACTATGAAATTGTATTTTTCCCAGCATTTTAGAAGAAAAAAGGTCAAATTTTAATTTTAGTCAAGAAGATTTTGTGTCAGTAAAGCTGGTCGTGGCTGAGTAAGCTGAACCGCGCTAGCATGAATGTTTTTAATCTTCCATTTCTGCTCGATATGCAAATGAACTGAGCAAACACAGCACTCAAAAGTAAATCATCTGATAAAGTACTGCTTTAACACCAATGTTTCACTCAAACTGCGCAGATATTCTGTCCTCAAAATCAGCTGAAGTTGTAGCTGTAACTCCAGTTTACTCTCAGTGTGACGTGATGTTTTAAACTCGTCTGTCGGGTTTTATTTTGTTTTGTAAAACCTCAAGTTAATAATCCGAACCTTCCACAAATCAAACAAGATTCACACACATCAAAAGACCCATGTTCCCCTCGGGATGAATTGTAATAACTTTGGTTTTGTCTAGGTCAACATTTTTAATCTCAATTTGTCCAATAATACCTGCAAAACTAATGACATTCCCATCAGCCTCAGCTGTAGCATGCTAACACACTCTTGGGGGCTCAACATTAGCGCGCTAGCATTGCCGTTGTTAGCACTGAGCTCAAAGCACCACTGCGTGTAAATACTGCCTCACAGATTGTGAGTTGTTGGATACGTTTATGTCATAAGTAGACATAGACTTGTTTATGGGGTTTGTTTATTGTTTGTTTATTTGTTTTGCACAAATTAAGACGACACAAACAAAACAAAAATAAATAATAAAGAGTGCAGGAAGAGGCAAAAAAAAGTCTCCACATAAATAGTGTTAAAATTTTACAATGTTAAAGAGAACACAAGATTAATATACAGAAATAATATGACTACATAATAGTCATGACAAAGAATTAGAACAAGGTTTTATATATATATATATATATATATATTTAATAACAATAAATAAATATATATATTTATATATATATATTTATTTAATAAACAATAAATATAAGCCAAAAAGTTTTGACTCACTGCAATAAAGGGCATTGACAGGGCTCTCCAAGTACATTTGGCCATAGTTTTTAAATGTTTATTCAGAAAAAACTACAAATTTTCTCCATCAAATTCAAAAAGAAAACTGTTTTTGTGTATAAATGAATCCATCTCAATGTGGAAAATGTAGATTATTTCACACAAAACCTGATTAGAATGGATTTTATTGTATCAGTGGAAGGTTCATATTATTGATTTTATTCTTTATGAATTCTTTATGAGTTTTGTTGAAGGAAGCTGCACTGTAAAGTCCAGTGTTGATATTCAACCAACTGCTCACGTAAAACAACATGTTCACAGTGTCACAGGGTCTTGTTCATTTTTGGATCATTGTAGGTTTTGAATTTTAAAAAACGTTCACAGCTCTGAGCATGTCGTAGCCTGATGTAGCCGCTGCTCACTGTGTCCACAGGGTTATATACAATACAATCTACATGTAGCAGCACCATCTGTAATGTTATTTTTCCATACCCTTTAGTAATATT
Source organism: Adelosebastes latens (assembly GCA_916700685.1). Taxonomy (NCBI): domain Eukaryota; kingdom Metazoa; phylum Chordata; class Actinopteri; order Perciformes; family Sebastidae; genus Adelosebastes; species Adelosebastes latens. Next base: position 25,674 of record CAKAKR010066683.1, read on the forward strand.
ATTCCTAGTGAAGTTGCATTTCTTCACTAAGCCTCAGGATGGCGATGTCATCCACAGATCACAAACTGTCAGTTCTTAGCTCCACTAGCAGCTGTAAATCATCAGGATATTGTTTGCAAACATTGCAGCTTCTAGGGGACATAAATTAAATAGAAATAATATGATTATTTTCCAAAACACTGACAGAGCTCCATTTGGATTAAATGGAAATAATTTGAACTTTGACCGGACAGGAAGTCGAGTATCAGCACTGGACTGTCAGACTGTAGATGCTCTTTCATTGCGTGTGGTTTGTTTGTTGACAAGCAATCCTGTTTCCTCTCTGCTGACGTCGAGCTGGACTCAAACTGACGGAGGAGGGAACCAGTAGCAGCTCACGGTGCTCCAAAACACCAACCAATCAGCTTTGATTCAATCCTCTGACCAAATACCAGCCAGGGTTTTAATGATGTAGCTGTCTGTATGTCTTTGACAGTTGTAACTCAGCCTAGAGGTCCTCACAGGTTCAAAATCTTGGACCCAATCAAAAAAAGTACCCATGGAAAACCTACCAGAACCCTACGTGCATGCATTCATTTGCAAGGATGTGGTTGACACCAACACTGGCAGCAGCATCATGCTCCACTAATATATATCATGAATAGGCTACAACAGGGGCCTTAGAGACCTGATTAGACTGTCTATAATGTTAGTAGGAACCAAGTGGACCTGTGAAGACCTTTATCTCAGCCGTCTGTCTCATGTTGATTTATCTCTTAACGTTGTATTGATACAATCATAGTCTGAATGTTTGCTGTGTAACCTCCAAACAACAACAAACCAAAAGTGTTAATCATGTGCACACAGAGGTCGACTGATGACTGAGGTGGATTTTTAATTAGGAGAGGATGAAAATATTTATTTACATTTAGCGGTCTGTAATTATACATTAAATGTATTTGTTCTTTAGTAGGCTATATAGATTTAGTACCCGGTTAAACCAGAAAATGGCAAATTAATTTGCATGTTTTTGTGATAATAGTTGGTGCTGGAGGCTTGGTGATGTGATAAATACAGTATTTGGCCAACCAGGATGTTAGCATCACCCTGGTTCCCTCGACAAAAAGCCAGTGGGATTGTTCCATTGGGTTTTGGATTATTGCAGAAAATAAGCTCTGTGGCAAACACACGTTTATGATACTTACACGTTTTGTTCACCAAGATAATCTTCACAAATGAACACCACTTTTATGATTTTTGAAGCGTGAATGCAATCGCCAGAAGTAAAAAGCTAACATTAGGCTATAAACGAACTACGCCACGGTTACATGAGCGCTAGTAGGCCTATACACAACGAGGCTGTAAAGGCGAACGGGTCGCCGTGATGACGTTTAGTAGTCTTATTTAGCCACTTGTAAGCAACTACCTTTTATAAGACACATAAAGGCTTCAGAATTCACAAGTGGGATCTTTATTGATGTATTTTATATCATAGAACATAACGTTAAAATCTCTTAAGCTTGTGTTAACCACAGACCTTATTTCAGGCATTTAACTAAAAACCCATTGACTTCCAGACAAGGGAACCAGAAGACTCATTCCTGTAGCTCTCTACTGGTCAGTGGCATGAATTTGCATGTCAAAGTCCACCATATGTTGAGCTGGACTGATCACTGCAATTCCATTGTAATTAATGGATTTCTCTTCATTTTAAATGTCGATGTAGCCGGGCCTTATTTGCCAGCAGCTAAGTGGGAAAACCGTTCATGTCAGCCAGTTCTAGTTAATTATGAGATTCCGGGAATCACAATACGACACAATGAAATCTCCCACTTGGTGAAAATAACTTCACCAGTTACCAAAAACATGAGGTTTTCTTGTTCACATTCTGCCAACATGCTTTCTACTAGTTATCAGTTAGCAAGCTAGCTATGCCAACCGGACAATAACACACAGTGAATAGACAGTGCTGCATGACATACAGCTGACATGATAGCCTCCTCAATGTTCCAGCTCTCCATTCCCTCAGAGGTCAACACTGTCAAGAGGGTTAGGATGTGATCAACAGCGCAGATTTGCATTGTTAAGTCCTCTTACAAATTCAATTCACTCTTGTTAATCCACTGATTACGGAGAAAACATTGCAATGAACAGATTTTGTCATTCAATTTTGCAGATAGGCCTACTGTATATGAATACTGCGACCTTAAAGCAGCCCAGGGTGAAATATGTAAAAACCTAGATTATGACTGAACAGGTAAAGAGTTAACGATGTAATCATCTCTAGTGTTGTGTCAGGTGTTTTGCTAACAGCATGTAGAACTTGTAGAATGAACGATTAACCCCGCAAATAATGATTTTTTTTTTTTTAATAAATTATATTTCTGATTAGTTATTCCTAAAATCTCAAAATTATTTCAGATGTCCATTTTACGTTTTGGGAGTCTAATTTTTCAAACTCTTGAAATGACGACATTATGTTCAGTGAAGTTTCTCCCAATTTAAACCTCTCCAACTAACAGGGAATATTTAAAACTAGTTAGATCTAGTGAGTCAGTCGACCTCGAGCTGTAATCTGAGCTGTAATTGATCTACCTTCTGCTGTAGCTGTTTCAATTATCAGAAATTAAAAACATATTCAACTCTTCCTTGTACACAATTTATTCATTATCTCCACTAGATCATGCATTCGGTCGTGTTATAATCTTGCATACTACTGAACCCATCAGCCTGATGTTTTCTGTGCTCATTTATGACTGTATGCTCAAGGGCCGTGGTTGCGGTGATACACACTTTTTGACTGTTTTATACTGTTATTGACTGCTGACTTCTTGCTCCTCTTAACCGGCCGGTAGGACAGCATCTATTTGCTGCAAGTGATCAACAGCTGCTCCTGTACAAACAGGCATTTCCGGCAATCTGCAAGGTTAAAAACAAGCCTTAGGCTACCCAGTCTGTTGCAGGCCACAGTTTGACCTTTGTCATGGCTCAGAAACTGACATCCATAGAAGATTTCAACACAGTCTTACAGCAGTTTGTGAAATAGTCAAGAAATGTAATCTATTTGATTCGTGTACATTAGGGGTGTAAGAAAATATTGAAAAAATCTAATATCGCGATATGTTTTGTGATACTGTATCGATTCTCAGAAACACTGTATTGATTTATAATTAAATAGTTTAAAGTTAAGTTAATACTTTATTTCATTTTCAAAAAGATGTACCCTCTCAGTGTATGTGCCGCACTCTTAAAGTAGCGCTATGATGTTGGATTTTACAGGGACTGTGATAAATGCAAATGCAGATTCCACTGTTAAAAAAAAAAATGTTATGCATATGCTGGTGTGTTCTTTATACTATGACAGTTTTCCCTAAAATTAGATCAGAAAATTGCAATATATCGCCTTACTTACAGTATCGTAACCCCTGTATCGTGATACGTATCGTATCGCCAGATTCTTGCCAATATACAGCCCTAGTGTACATAGACACGACTTTCCCTTTATTTTCGTGATGCTCAGCACGACTTTCAACAAGGTGTGTTTCGTGCATTTTCCTACAAATGTTCAGCAACATGTGACGCATGTGTCAATTTCTGCTCCAGTCTTTAAAAAATTAACCTACTTAGCTAAGTTTAGGAAAAGATCGACTTGGTAAGGATTAGGCAACAATAGTTAGTTAGGTTTAGGAAAATATCGCGATTTGGGTTTAAATAACACCGGAAAGTGCCGTTACTTAAGTACGGAAGTTACGTGACAAAAACTACTTGGATAGCTTTGGGAAAAGATCGCGATTTAGGTTTAAATAACACCGGAAGTGCCGTAACTTACAGTAAGTACAGAAGTTACGTGACAAATAAATCAACTTTGACTAGAACAACTTGACACGCAGTGCTGAGCTGCATCTCAAATTAATCTTCAGGTTTCCAGCTTTCAGATGATGTACACCACTTTTATGTGACATCTACTGTTGACCTGCTATCTCCCCCTAAAGACCCCCTGTACCCCCTTAAAAAGACAAAAATTGGTCTATGAAAAAGAGGGGGAGTAGAAAAAGTAAAGTAAAAGTACACATGATTGAATATTGTCCCCTGTGACTCACATATGACGTTATTAATTAGTGTCAGTCACCTCTGAACAGTTGTGAACAGAGCAAACAGAAGCATAAATCAGAGTACTAAAACGATAGAAACGTGTGTTTGTGGATCAATACTGTATTGATGTGAGGATGATTTCATGTGAACAAACAGCAGGCAGCTCTCACAGGTGATTAGAGCTCATTAAGGAAGTCGGATCCAATAATTTTATTAAGATTTCAGGAAGCGAACAAACTGGAAAATCTGGTTCTTAACTCGATGTGTTGACACGGTAAATAATCAGACCAATAAAATCAGAGGGAAGTCTGTCGGAGGGTCGATACCCGAGGGGGTACAAAAGGAGGCAGCTCGGACCCAACACCCAGTCTGCAGGTCTGATCCGGTTTGGTCTGGTCTCTGAGCAGGATCTGTCCAGGTGAGTCTCTTCAAAACATCTACTGGAGATACTTTAGAGTTCTTTCGCTGATATAAGATTGTTTTGATCATCTTTATTAGTTTACGATGTAATTTCTTCCCAGAAGCTTCTACCTTTTAGAAATGTTTAAAACTAGATGAATATAATAACATGGTTATATTTTAATTCACATGCTTTGTTTTTTTTATTTGATGCTGCAGAAGTGTCAGGCTCAAAGGCACTTTGGGGGCTTTGGATCACTTTAATTAAACATCAGTTTAGGTCAGAAACTGGTGGTAATATGTTCATATTGTTAATATCTCTGCAGCGTTTTTTATTTATGTGTAGACATGTTTTTAAATGTTGTATATTTTTGTAAACTTTAAGGTTGAAAATCAACCAGATCATTGTTAGAAATGTATTTTTTAAATTAAGAATTACTATTTTATATATACATATATACTGTATACAGTATATATGTGTTCTAAAGTATAGGGACAGATAAACAATGCAGCTATTGGTTACAGATCCAAAACCAGTGGCATCAATCTGCTGCTATATAACTGCCTCCATGTCTTCTGGGAAGGCTTTTCACCTCATTTAGAAATATTCTATCCATTAAAAAGGTGTATAGAAAAATACAGTTTTGTAGCAATAATCTTAGTTTTGTAAACTTGTACATTAAAGTTTGTACCTTTTTGATTTTTGCAAGTTTGTGCATTCACTCCCAAACTTATAAGCTTACTTCACAAGCTGCAGGGCAAAAAGTTCATGTCCTATGAGATGGATGGAAGATTCCTGTGTTAATAACTTTTGGTTTAAAATACTGTGCATTGACAATATAACACCATATCCATTCATTTTGGGTTTAATTACATTGAACGATGTTTTTTGGCTGATGTGAGGCGTCCATATTTGTTTGGTTTGGAGGCACTTCACTATTATTAAGTGCCAAATTGGATTTATCGGAGTTTCCCAATCGTAATGCAGCCCAGTCACACAGCAGTTTGTGAAATAGTAATGAAGTTTAATGTATTGATTAGTGTACATAGACACAAATTTCACTTTTTTTTTTCGTGATGGTCAGCACAAAATCAATTATAATCCACGTAATTGTGAACCAGGAAGTATAAAGAGCGGCGAACGCCACAATAGAGTGGAGGTCGGAGTGGATGGGTGGGTGATAAAACACCAGACTTTCACAGGGAGACTACTGTTCATGTCCCGTGTGAAACCAGAAGTCAAAGTTGGTTTATTTATCACAGAACTTCCGTACTGAAGTTACGGCACTTCCGGAGATATTTTAACCCAAACCGCGATCTTTTCTTAAACCTAACTAAGTAGTTTGTTGCCTAAGCCTAACCAAGTCGCTTTTTTCCGAAACCTAAGTAGTTTTGTTTGAAAAGACTGGAGCAGAAATTGACACACGCGTCACGTGTTGTTGGACATTCGTAGGAAAAAGCACGAAAAATACGTTGTTGAAAATTGTGCTGAGCATCACGAAAAAAAGGGAAATTTATGTCTATGTACAAGAATCAAATAGATTGAATTTTGTGAGTATTTCACAAAGTGCCGTGAGACTGTTGCGTAATTATGACTTGAATGTTGCTGTGAAAAGTGGGACACTTGTAATTTTTTAATGTATGTGCTCACAAATCTTTATTTTCAACCATATCTTTTTGAATGATTTAATATTCCAAAGCTGCAAGGATTTGCTCCCATTCAGCCCCAAAAGCTCCAACACTGATGTTGAGTGATCTGGCTCACAGTCGGCGTTCCAGTTCATCCCAAAGGCGTTGGATTGGGGACTCTGTGCAGAACAGTCAAGTTCTTCCACACCAAACTGGGAAAAACATTTCTTTATGGAGCTGGCCTTTATGCACGTAGGATTGTCATGTTGAAACAGGAAAGAGTAGGCAAACACAAACTGTTGCAACAAAGATGGAAGCAAACTGTTGTCTAAAATTAAATGTTATGCTGCAGGATTTCCAGGACAAATAGACCCAGAACAAAAGGACATTAAAGGGTGCATTTGTCTGGACGTTTGAAAAATTGTTTGTCTCCTCAGGAAACCATCATCCTCATCTTCTTCATCCTCATGATGCCGTCCATCAGTGTGACTCAGGTGTTCCTGCTGTTGGCCCTCCTCCACCTCACAACATCACTTCCTGTCAGGTACCATCACCTGTAGCTATAATCCTCACAGACACCGCTGAAAAACATCAAACCAGTTAACATCTGCCAAAGAAATCCCTCCCTGATTCCTCTAAATATGATAACGCATTCCACTTCCACGGTCATAAGTGATTTGTATAAAACAATAACAGCCATACTATATCCCACTTCCACTTGGTTTGGGATGACACTTAATAAGGCGAACGCGCAAACAGAGTGGAAGTGGGTAGGGAGACGGTGGTTTGGAATTGGGCCTTTGTGTGAGATTTCTTCTTTATATGTTCTACAGAGATATCCTCCTTTCATTCTCCACTGATATTTCATTTGTATTTGCTTTAAATGTTGTCTTCCTGTCATGTGACCTCAGGGATGAAGATGAAGTGGAGAGTTTCCTGACTCAGATCAGACACCTGAACGGACCATGGTCTCTGTCGGGGATGAACTCTGCAGATGCTCTGCTGGAAGCCAGACTCAGGTGAGTTTACACCAAAAGAGAAAAAAAAACGACTTTTACACTTTTTAGTGAAGAAAATGAATCTGCACTTCCCTGTGGAGCTCTTATGTACAAATGCTACAGAGTCTAGGTTTAAATTGTCACTTAAGGCAGCCATAATCAATATTTTTATAATTACATTGTTAAAGATGTGATTCGTAATGATGAACTTACAGAGACTCACCACCTGAATCTGCAGCTCCCTTCAGCTTTTATGGAGCTTTATAGTGAGTTTCAGCTCATTGTTTATCTGTCCTGCCCACAACTTTACTGTTCTGGTTCACTCTCACCGCTCTCATAGCCTTGTTTTCAGAGAAAAAGCTGTAAAAAAGAGTGGCTAAAAAATCAGTGACTGCAGGTTTAATTTGATTTAAAATTAGGAGAAAACATTTCTCCACTTTGTCTTTCAGTGTTCTGAATCATATTCTGAATCATGTTGTTGCAGCTCTTCATCTTAAACTCTATGATGTAATATTCTGTGCATGGTTAGTGCAAGTATAGTAGAAACCCTACTGTATATTGTCTTGTAAAAAATACATAAAAAGCAACAAAACACAAAAGCATGATGTCAAAACCATGAAAAACATCTAAATTGTGACGGCGCATGAAAAACTGTTACTGCAATTATTGATGTGATTGTGTTTCAGGCAGTTGCTGTCTGCAGGTCTGGACCGCAGGAGGCAGCTGGGAGACATCGAGTTCTCCAACAGATACGCAGAGTTCCTGCGATCTAAAGCCAAACACAGCTCCATCTGTGCCTTCCTGCGCCGCATGCAGGGCGTCAAGAAGAGGTGTGACACTTCAGAGACGTTATAACAACAGTCGAACCATGAGCTGCTCTGCTTTTATTGATGTTAGAGGATTGAAAAAACAGCAGAGTAGAAACTACTGAAAATAATCAGTGAATGAAAGACAGAGAAAGTGTTTTCAGCAGAGTGTATGATATCATTCAGAGAGGTTTGACATGACTGTTGTTGTACTGATGATATTAATGCAGTGGAAATGTACATTATACAAGACAACAGGTAAACATGGAGGACGTTGTTGAGTTCGCAACAACAGCAAATTAAACAGGAGCCGATCAGAAAACAGGGAGGCTTCTCACTAAGATATGATGAAAAGTAATTTCAAATCAGGAGAATTTAAGTTTGTAACAAAGGCCTGGTTCTCCCTGCAGGTGGGGTTAACCATCTGAGACCCACAATAGACCTGTTTTTGTCTTGTTTAGGGGGGTACAGGGTTCTTTTAGGGGGAGATAGCAGGTCAACAGTAGATGTCACATAAAATAGGTATAAATCATCTGAAAGCTGAGAACCTGAAGATTAATTTGAGATGCAGCTCAGCACTGCGTGTCAAGTTGTTCTAGTCATGAATCAGAAATAAACATGAATAAATAAATGAATCAATCAATTAAAATAAACTAAAAGTGTATAAGGCTAAGAACATTATGATGAAGTATATGATGGTCATCTCCATGCTCTATTATGTCTCATAAGTTGTTGCAGCAATTTTTGGGTTGATACCATTTGTTACACAGATTTGGTGCTAAATTGAACCATTTTTTTACCACTCAAGAATTGATTAAAATTATTAATAATCCCTCCAAAATACCACATTAAGACACCAAGACCTTGAGGAACATCATAGAAAAAGCCATGCTGTGATTTGGTGTCAAAAACCTTTGACATTTGGAGATTTCTGCAAGAATTGCAAATTTCTGCGATTAGATGGCGAGCACTTCTGTTCTGGAACCTGCTCAGAAACCCTGTTATTGTCAATCTAGCTAGGAAAGCCATCCATCCTCTGAATGCTCTAGGTCTCTAGTTTGTGGCTGTAAAGTTTCATGAGGCTGTGATTATCCTAGAGGTCACCACAAGTCATTTTCTACAGTGACGTCAAGTTCCAAAAAATGGTATCACTACAATGAAATGGCTACTATGGGGACTAACATCATCTCACATGAATACAGTTGGGCTCATTGGTTCCACAAGAGTCTCAGCTTTACAGTGTTACCCAATTTATGTAATTCTAAGACTGTTTAGGGACCCCAGTATGCAGAAATATTCAAACACACCACTTTAGTATAGGCAGAAATAACACATTTATACTGTATGCAAATGGGTTTTTTTTGCCCCAAACTGCATGTGATTATCATAAAGTGGGCATGTCTGTAAAGGGGAGACTCGTGGGTACCCATAGAACCCATTTTCATTCGCATATCCTGAGGTCAGAGGTCAAGGGACCCCTTTGAAAATGGCCATGCCAGTTTTTCCTCGCCAAAATTTAGCCCAACTTTGGAGCATTATTTAGCCTCCTACATATCATATCTGTAGCTTCACTCTAGCTCTGAAACTGAACCTGCTACAGCCTCTGAAAGACAGTAAAATGGGTCTCAGGGGGTTAAAGTGTCGAGTCCGACACTATTTGAATATTGATGTTATAAAGAAGTTCTGTGGTCAGTTTCTCCAAAACTGAACAGAAACTGATAACGCCAAATGAGTTTTCTAACCACATATTAACATTTCCTGTTGCAACAAGAAAGGCTTCTTCTTACTGTTTAACAAGATCAGTTGGTAAGTTGTAATAATAAGAGAAACATGTTAAAAAATATTGTGGAAATACAATTTTAATGTTGTGATATCGAGAACTCGAGTTTCCCCTCCAGCAGAGTTTAACAGTCACTGTGTTTTTGTCCACAGCGCGGTGGGAGGAGACACGGAGAGGCTGAACCTGCTGCTGAAACAGTACATGTGTCCGTCCGTCTACAACAACTGGCCGACCGACCTGTAGAAGACCAAACAAAAAAAAGCTGATGTTAGAAGGACAAACATGTTACTGATGTTCTTTATATGCATCTGTAATCATATTTTATATGTAAACACAGATATCTTTGTTATTAAAATAAGTTTTATGAAGTACTTTACGTGTTCAGTGTGTTTGGTAACTGTGTGGAGCGTTTCACATTTCAGTCATCCAGGTCTTCGTATCTAGAAGTGCTGAGTCAAGAGAAACTGGACTTGCTCAAGCAAGTTCTTTGTAAGATCCCGAATTGTTACCCCCTTATTCCCTTAATTCACATCTTGTTCTCCAGTACCGACATATATTTATTGTACGACGGAGTATTAGGGCCACATTGAGGTAATAAGAAATCTGAGATTTTGAGAAAAAAGTCATAATATTACGAGAAAAAAAGTAATTTCCTCCTCCTCAAAAGAGGCAGTTTCCCCATCAGGTCCGTGTGGTTCTTTCTTCGGAATAAACGCAGTTTCTTGCACAATCATTTCAAGGTCATGATACTGATGATAATGTGGTGCTGATGTGTAAAAAGATTAAGTATTTTGTTATTTGTGAAACCTAAACTAAAGTATAACTTCACAAGATGCTCCACGTTCCTCATTTTCACACAGGCGGCACGCTGCTCTATTTCCCCTCTAAAATAACACGTAAAATTACTACTTCATAATATTATGACTTTATTATCATAATATTATGACTTCATTCTCATTCTCAATAATACAACTTTTTTTCTCGTAAACTTCTAACTTTATTCTCAAAATCTCAGATTTTACTGGTACGTACTAGGGCTGTAAAAGTTAACACAATAATAACGCGTTAATGCAAATTTGTTTTAACGCCACTAATTTCTTTAACGCAATCTATCATTTGGAGGTTGTAGCTGGCTCAGTTTTAAAGCTAAAGTGAAGATACTGAAAACCTAAGGAATCCATTTGTACCAACCATGTCATACTAGCTTGTCCTGAAGGAGGCTAAATAATGTCCAAACTTACGCTAACTTTTGGCGAGGAAAAACTGTCATGGCCATTTTCAAAGGGGTCCCTTGACCTCTGACCTCAAGATATCTGAATATTTTATCCCCAATTTTAAGAATATTACATACCTGGGAAGATTTTTCATCACAGGATGAAGTTATAATTAGGGCTGTCAGTTGATTAAAATATTTAATCCCGGTTAATCGCAAATTAATCAAATTTTTTTTATCTGTTCAAGATGTACCTCAAAGGGAGATTTGTCAAGTATTTAATACTCTTATCAACATGGGAGTGGACAAATATGCTGCTTTATGCAAATGTATGTATATATTTATTATTGGAAATCAATGAACAACACAAAATAATGACAAATATTTTCAAGAAACCCTCACAGGTACCGCATTTAGCAGAAAAAAATATGCTCAAATCATAACATGGCAATCTGCAGCCCAACAGGCAACAACAGCTGTCAGTGTGTCAGTGTGCTGACATGACTATGACTTGCCCCAAACTGCATGTGATTATCATAAAGTGGGCATGTCTGTAAAGGGGAGACTCGTGGGTACCCATAGAACCCATTTACATTCACATATCTTGAGGTCAGAGGTCAAGGGACCCCTTCATGACAAGCTAGTATGACATGGTTGGTACCAATGGATTCTTTAGGTTTTCTAGTAACTATGACACATGAACCGTAGATGAAGGGAGAGTGGAGAAGGGAATCATGCTTATATGTAGACATTAGTTGATAGAAAACTTAATTAAGTTATCATTAATTCTTTACGTGATTCTTTACTGTGATGTGCCTCAAGTCAAACCAATCAAGTAAAAGTCAATTTGTCACAAACGATTTTATGACTTCCCAGCACAAACAGACGTGTTGTATGTTTTTATTACGGGGAAAAGTCCACTGCAGCCATAAAGCCGAGCAGATAAGCTCTGTCTGAACAGAGTATCAGTTCAGACAGGACGGACGGAGACATGGACGGGATTCATCCACACTTCACTGTGAGGACGTTCTTCAGCTTTCTACTTCTGATTCTGCTTCAAACGTCCACCGCAGACAGTGAGTACTGACAATAACAGCGTGCTGACATGTTAGATGTGGTACAGACAGACCAGTTCTAACTGGACTCACAATGTGTGAATTTAGAGACATAATATACGTGGAGTAAACCCAGAAGGACCTCAGGTGTCTGAAACAGGAAGAAGTTTGACATTGAAACAGCACAGTGGAAAGTTTGTGTGTGTCGGCCAGAGAAGTGAAGGGTGGAGACATTTACAATATGTGCTGACGTTCAATTTAGGATTTCAAAGTATGTTTATCAATTTTATCAGCCTGTTGCAAAACTTCAGCTGCACATTATATCACGTTCCAACACAGTCTCACTGCAGTTTGTGAAATAGTCACGAAATTTAATCTATTTTATTTGTACATAGAAATTAATTTCCCTTTTTTTCATGACGCTTAGAACGACTTTGAACAACGTATTTTTTGTGCTTTTTCCTACGAATGTCCATCAACACATGACCCACGTGTCAATTTCCACTCCAGTCTTTTCAAAATATAACTACTTAGTTAGGTTAAGGAAAAGTTCGACTTGGTTAGGCTTAGGCAACAAAACTACTTAGTTATGTTTAGGAAAAGATCGTGGTTGTGGGTTAAAATAACTTTGAAAGTGCCATAACGTAAGTACGGAAGTTATGTGACAAATAAATCAACTTTGACTTTGGGTTTCACACGAGACACAAACGGCGGTCTCCTGGGTGAAAGTCCTGTGTTTTTTGAGAGAAAACTTCCATTTTGGAGAAAATATTCTGCTGAAGGCAACACCTGAACAGTTACAAGTCTCTGTTACAAACAACCAGGTTTTGTCAGCAGTAATTCCCATTTCAAGTGAACGCAGCATTAAATCCCACATGTGCCAACTCTACTGTGAAGGGTAGAAGTAAGAAAAGAATAACTGATAAAAATGCATGTGAACAGAAAAATGGAGCCATAACAATGGATGTGATATGAAAAACGGAGTGATAAATTATCAATTGATTTGATTTAATTTAAAGCTGATTTGATGAAAACAGAGCCATGTTTCATCATTTTCACGATCTTATATTCATCATTCACAACACAAAATTGACATTTATCGTTTTGGGAAAGTGGCCTCAAGGGTGGAAGTAACAAAAAATAACTGAAGAAAAGGGAAGTGATAAAAATGCGTGTGAAAAATAGAGTGATAAAATTCTCAATTGATTTGATAAACTTGATTTTATTTGAAACAGTGTTGATCTGATAATCAACTTAACACCCAACTGACATTTATCGTTTAAAGCACGCAATTTTTGTTACTTCCACCCTATCAAATAAAAAAAGAAAAAAGGCCACGCCCACTCAGCGAACCGCTATACTCTCGTCTTTGTGCAGACATTCGCCTGCTCTGTAGTCAGTGAGCGTGGTTTTTGATTGACATTTTTGGTGGAAGTAACAAAAATTGCGTGCTGTAAACGATAAATGTCAGTTGGGTGTTGTGAATGATTGTCGACAGTTGATTATCAGATTAACACTGTTTCAAACAAGGCAAAAGTGAGCATGGCTCACATAACCCCGCTCACTGCTTGACCCCCTTCTGGAAATAATGGAACGACTTCTATGGTTGAAATTAAATTAAAGTGGAAAAAATCTCAGTTTTTGGCCGAAATTTTGGGCACCCTGGACTTCTAACCCCCAAAAGGCACAACTAAACCACACTGTCAACCATCATACCAAATGTGAAGTTCCTAAGTGAAATATTTTTCGAGTTGTACTCCGGAAATGAAATTGAAGTGGAAAAAAATCACAGTTTTTGGCCAAAAATTCAAAAATGTTGGGCACCCTGGACTTCTTAAGTTCCTAAGTTAAATAGTTTCCGAGTTCTGCTCCGGAAATGAAAGTGTGACACGCGAACGGACGGACGGACGGACACGCGGAGCGCTATATACCCCCGACTACGTTGTCGCGGGGGTATCATAAAATGTCAATCAAGTTTATCAAATCAACTGAAAATGTATCACTCTTTTTTAATTCACATTCATTTTCATCACTGCCATTATTAATTCATAAGCATTTTCAACACTTCCCTTTTCTTCAGTTATTTTTTGTTACTTCCACCCTTGAGGCCATAAATGGCAGTTTTGTGTTGTGAATGACGAATGATTTTTGTAAAATGGGTAAAATTAAGAAACATGGCTCTGTTTTCATCATAATCACTTGATAATGTATCACTCAATTTTTCATTTCACATGCATCTTCATCACCTCCATTTTTATCAATTAATTTTTGCTACTTCCACCCCTCATACTCTACAACTTAGTTGTAATGTTACTGTTTAAGGCGCGACCAGTTTTAACTAAGTTATAGTGTAACTCCTCCACTCGGTCAAACTAATACTACGTTTGAACTTAGACAAGTATTTCTGATGATATTTTATTACATGCTGGGTCTGGACCTCTACATGTATACAACTTTTGAGTTTTTCATGTTTTCGAGCTAGCACTCCGATCCTTTGTACTGGACACACAGAGATGAAACTGATATCCATTTTCTTCTTCTCTCCCAACAGTATGTTCTGCTCCTCAAGCTGTGGATTTTCCAGAAAACAACGCAGTGGGTGATGTCGTGCTGACGATCACTGTCCAATCAGGGGTGACCCTCGAATTCACACCTCCTCCTGCTAAACCCGACAACCCGTTCCGCCTCGAAGGGAACAACCTGATAGCTGAGAGGGTGCTGGACCGTGAGGTATGTGGGTCATGACTAATGGTGTCAACCAGATCCAAACCCGTGTCTCAGTTTAGATACTAGTCTGTGCAAAATACCTGACTGTTGAGCATAAAGTTTGTTTTGTTTGCAGACTCAAGATTCTCATACAGTCGAGATCACCTGCACTGAAACAGCCACAAACCTTAAGGTAAAACTGTCTTCATCCACTAAACATGTTAAACTGACTTGCATTTACACTGTACTGATTTTATCTTGTTAATGTTTCACTTTATGGTGTATTCAAACTGTTAAAATGATAATTAATAATTCACTGGATGAATGAGTGTGATGTCCCACAATGAAACACTCATTAGGAAGAAAAGACAGAAGCAAAACGACTCTATAGAGGCCCTATTTTCCTTAAATCTCTTGAAATGCTTTATGAGGTTTTCCGAGTTCTTGAAGAGGTTGTACAATAAGGAGGGCAAAATGTGGGCCAACTGTTAATGAGCAAAATCACGGAGTAACCAATAACAGGGCCACTAGGTCACCGTTCTGTCAGCACAATGATTTGCTGAGGAATGTGTCAATCACACTGCACCTGTAGACCCCGCCCCCAGCTCTCATGAGCCAATAGTAGCCTGGAGTACTGAAAGCAAGTTCGATTGTCTTCCAGAAAAACCAAAACAAATGTAATGTGAGGATAAGGGAATACTGTAGCACGTCTAAAAGACCGACAATTATCTGAATACAAAAAGTGGAGATGGTTGAAGGAGCAAGCAGTCTAAAAACGGAGTAATACGTTGTTAAGATTATCCCGGTAATATTAGTAAGGATGTCAGCGGGCCTTCAAATCCGGTACCTCCAAACCAAGGCCTATGGAAAGGAGGCTGGGTCACGCGTCATTAACGCGTCATATCTTAGGAAGTACAACACATACGCAGTCAAATCTGGCCTGCACTCGCCGAAATTGAGCCAATCGCAACACACGACCGCAGCTTCAGTTACACTGCGCATGTGTTATACCCCAAACCCCAAGACCCATGACTGCCCGTGACCCAGCCTCCTTTCCATAGGCCTTGCACCGAACCAAGAGATCGTTAGCACCGCTGCTAGCTAGCAGCGCATTTCATGTGTGAAAGTGGTGGAGAGATTTGCACTGGTATTGAGGAGCTGAAATCGTATTATTATTTGGATAACAGGATGCTGTCGTGACTCTGCTGTAAAGGATTTGGAACCAGGTTTTTGGAGTTATTATGCAGACTTGTTTGTTGCGTTATTTGTATATGGATGACATGGATCAACAAAATGCCCGCATACTTTAATATTGTTGACACTGTTTGTGTTATGTGTATGAAATATTGGCGTTTGTGCATTAGAGTCGAGATCGAAAAGTGGCCAATGGTGTGCCACTGTGGTTCAGAGTGGTAAACCGGTACCTGGAGTGGTAAGCCGGTCCCTGGAGTGGTAAACCGCTCCTGGGGTGCATCCCAAGTCTCTTAATTGCATCCACGTTTCCCTCACTTGCGTCTTTTCCTTGCGTTTTAGTTCCTCCCACCTGGGATGCATGGAGAGACGCAAGGAAACCATGCGAGGAGAGAGGAAACGAGGAAATATGTTTTAAGAGAAATGAAACGTTGTTTCGTCTGAAGCGTCACGTGAAGTGACGTCCGTTTCTGATGACAGCAGCAGCTGATCACAGCTGGATCAGCTGTCAGTTGGCTTTAACAGCTGTTTATGTCTGAACTGATCTAATACTAATAAAGACACACAGTTATCAGTGGTAGAGCAGCAGTGTTTTCTCTCTGTGGCCTGTCACTTGTTTAACAAACACCTGCACATGAATCACAACCTGCAGTCTGTATTTATGCTATGGACTGAGTCCTGCTTAGAGGCTCAGGGACCATTTCTACTGGCACAATGCCTTTATATTATTTATTCATTATTAGCATCTGTATTTATTGATATTCTGATTGTAAATTCATTGTTTAATAACCCAGAATATGACTATGGTGTCTTTTGAACACTGGACATTATTTATTAGGCTAAATGTTTGAGGGAAAATTGAATACTCCGGTATGAAACTCCAGTGATGTTGAGAGGTAAAGTTATCAGATCAGTCCGATCGGCAGCAGCGTCCAATCAATAACTGATATCCAATAAGGGCGCGTCGGTCGGTAAAAGACTTCCGTGTAGGCTGCTCTCGTGTATCCTCGCTAATCGCTCCTCAGAGATCCATCCTCGCTCCTCCATGCAGAAATAAGAGCTTTGCGACGTCTTCAAGATGGCACACCAGAACAACTTCCGGTTCAAGCGAGGAGCGAGGAGCGAGGAAACGACAAATAAGAGACTTGGGATGTACCCCGGGTGCTTGTAGAGGTTTTACAGGTTCTTGATGAAGCTTTAGGGCTCCTGTTGTTCCACATTTTTAAGCAGGTCATACAGATAGACTCAGAGATGGAACTTTGTGTCTTTGATATATTTAATTTTCTTAATATCTTAGTCACATATTAGGCCTATTAGTTGTACTAAGCATGCAATAATAGTTGTAAACAATAATATAAAATCAATAACAACATAAGTAGTTTAAACAAGGCTTGTGTCTCTTTGTTTCCAGTTGGGCCTCCCCATTGTTGTGGTTGTGACCAATGTGAATGATGAGCCTCCAGTCTTTGATCTGAACCCCTACCGTATCGATGTCAATGAGGTAAGAGTCTGATAAATACCTTTAAATACGCAGGAACTATTGTTCATCACTGTACTTGTTTATTTATTTTTTTGCTTTACAGACCTGACCGGTTTAGTTAGGTCTATTGATGAAGCAAGTGTCAGAGACTTTTCAGAATAAATCATTGTTGTGGCTGCTATACTGTGTAAAAACTGTGTTTCATGTTAATATTTCATCACACGGACTGATTTTTGTCCCAGATGTCTCCTGTTGACATGAGCGTGGGCCGCTTCCCTGCCAAAGACTTGGACTCTCCAACACTCTACTACACACTGACGTCTGGATCTGTAAGACCTCGTATTTATTTTTCTTTTATCTCTCAGTAGGTCCAACATTTAGATAAAACCTCTTATTGTTTGTCTTTCCCAGAGTCAGATGAGATATTAGTTTTATCTCCAGTACAGAGATGGGACCAGGACGTGTTTAGCCTAGCCTAGCAGCGGGTAAAGTGCTAGCTCAAGAGGCAGATCTAAAGAGTTTTTATTGTCCTGTTTGATTTCTGCAGGACGGCTTTAAACTGAGGTCGCTTACCAACCCGGATCTCCTCGTCAGGACGCCTCTCGACTACGAGAAAGTCAAAACTGTCCAACTGATATTATCCGTTCAGGTGAGTGCTGCTCACTGCTGGTTCTGAACACTGATTTCCTTTTTCGGACTCAATGAAATCAAAGCAATTCAAATGAGCTCCACCTTTACCAGCTGCAACATTAAGATGTTTGGAGAAATGAAATATCCCAAAAATATTTGTAAAATATTTGTAAAATATACAAAAGATATTAGCAAAATTTGCCTAAATTATTAGTAAAATATCCCCACAATATTAGTAAAATAGCAGAAAAATATTAGCAAAGCGTCAGACAAAGATTTGTAAAATATCCAAAATAATATCAGTAAAATATATTTAAAAAATCTTTAAAATATCCAAAATAATATCAGTAAAATATATTAAAAAATCTGTAAAATATCCAAAATAATATCAGTAAAATATATTAAAAAATCTGTAAAATATCCAAAATAATATCAGTAAAATATATTAAAATATCTGTAAAATATCGAAAATAATATCAGTAAAAAATCCCAAAAATATAAGTAAAATATTCAAAAAACATTATTAAAGTATCCACAAAAATATTTGTAAAATATCCAAAAAATATTGATAAATTATCAAACAAACATTCATAAAATATCCAAAAATGAATTAAAATGAGCTCCATATTTACAAGTTGCAACATTAAAGTGATGAACCCATTAATGCATCACTAATTATAATATAATTATATTATATATATTATTCTGCATAATAATTACTTTTACTTTTGGTACTTTAAGTATTTTTTGATGCTAATACTTTTGTACTTTTACTTAAGTAAGATTTTGAATGCAGGACTTTTACTTGTAACAGAGTATTTCTACGTGTGGTATTGTTACTTTTACTGAAGTACAAGACGTGAGTATTTCTTCCACCACTGCTGCGACTGTAAAGTGGCGTCAAGGTGTCTGACAAGGCGTCAGTATGTGAAGAGTTGGAATGAGATCTGCGGGGCCTTTAAATGGAGAAATCCTCTATAAAATGTTTGGACTAGAATCTTGAATCCCTGAACAGCTGAAACTTGAGAGACTCGTTTCAGTCCAGTTTCTCAGACATCTGCCGACTGTAGCTTTGTTGCACTGAAATAATCAGATTGTCATTTCTTGTTTTTTTTTAAAGGACACACCATTGACAGCGGCCAATAGCAGGGTTTCATTCAGTGCCACCACCACCATCGTGGTCACCATCTTAGATGTTGACAACAGGCCGCCGTGGTTCCAGCCGTGCAGCAGGCACGAGATCGGGGGGGCTGTGGTCTGCCAGAGCGGCGGCTACACCGGCAGGGTCGTCTTAAATGAACAAGAGGTGCGACACTTTATCTGGAAAACCATGCAGTTTTTTGATTGCAGTACAAATTAGTTATTTTCGCCTTTTCTAAAATATTGTATCTGAATATTTCTGCATACCCTAAACAGTCTTGAATTACATGAGTTGTGTATCACTTTAAAGCTGAGACTGTTGTGGATCCAATGAGCCCAACTGTATTCATGTGTGATGATGTCAGTACCCATAGTAGCCATTTCATAGTAGTGAGACCATTTTTTTAAACTTGACCTCACTGTATAAAATGCCCTGTGGTGACCTCTAGGATAATCACAGCCTCATGAAACTTTACAGCCACAAACTAGAGACCTAGAGCATTCAGAGGATGGATGGAAGTGCTCGCCATCCAATCACTGCGTGGCTTTTTCTATGGTGTTCCTCAAGGTCTTGGTGACTTAATGTGGTATTTTGCAGGGATTATTGATCATTTTTATCAGTTCTCGAGTGGTAAAAAATTGTTACATTTATCACTAAATCTGTGTAAAAAATGTCTCAAACAACTTGACACACAGTGCTGAGCTGCATCTCAAATTAATTTTCAGGTTCCCAGCTTTCAGATGATGTACCAATTCTTTGTGACATCTACTGCTGACCTGCTATCTTCCCCTAAAGACCCCCTGTACCCTCCTAAAAAAGATAAAAACGGGTCTATTGTGGGTCTCAGAGAGTTAAGCTGAAGTAGGCGAGATTGGAGCAAATATGATTAAAAAAAGTTATTTTTATAAAACAGTCACTATATCCTGACAGTAGTGCAAGAAACAGGTAACCTGAAAAAAAATCATGTTCCTCTGTGTCCTCCGATGCTCCTAACGGCATCTGCAAGATTTCATAGACTGGAGGAAAACAAGCAGTCAGAGCTGATCTGGGATCTGCTGTCCATCTACTGTCTATGAGAGCCGGCTGTCAATCACTCGTGAACTCCGATCAAACGGTCAAACTAGGCAGCGCCGATCAAATATGAATCAATATTATGTTACGTTAATGCCTATTTCTCTCCTCAAATGTTTTCAGAATCATCTTGTAGTGTACTGTTTAGCTGTAAAATGAGAAAGTTTGTGACCCGGCAGCCATGTTGAGATCAGTTGAGGAAATACCAAGCACCGCCCACCAGCCGGAGCACAGCCAATAGGAACGCTCTCTCTCTCTGAAATTACCTGTGATTGGTCAAAGTAGATAGTAGTTTTTTAAAGCCTGAAAACAGAGCCATGAGGAGGTGCAGAAGTCTAGTTATCTCTCAGAACACTTGAATCACAATATGCTGAAAGGTTATTATAGAGTTTTTGCCCAATGATGCCAAAAATATACTGCCTACTGCCACATTAATGATCAGAGTGTTTTCTCCTCTGCAGATCGGAGAGTTACCTCTGAAACCAGGACCGCTGTACGCCATCGACGGAGACTCAGGGATAGATGTGGAAATGACGTACTCGTTCCTGAGCGGTAAGTAACAGCAGTTTGTTCTTCAGTCTGGCGTCTACATTCACAGATGTAAGTTGATGACAATTGGCAGCTCGAATCAGCTCAGTCTGTCTGTGTTTTAGGAAGTGCTGACGGTCTGTTTGAGATCAACGCGAACACGGGGAACATCACAATGCTGAAGCCGGCCGATGTGTTGGGGACGATCAGTCTGACAGTTGTGGTAAAGACAAAACGTTCACTTGTTTTTTATCCAAATCGTTCAAATGACGGTGTCTCCAAACAACAAACTAAATTTAACCTAGATGCCCAGAACATCTTAGAAAGATTATGCCCTCAGTCATATTTCTGTTACAGTTTATTTTTTATAGTTCAATCTAATCATTTTTAATCTAATTTCTTAAAGTCCAACTGAACTGCTCTGTGAAATCTGGAACCAGAAGCGTGATGTTTATATTTTTCAATCAAACGCACCTCCCTCTGAGACAAAAAGGAACATTTCCAATATTTCCTCAAAGTCCATATTTTCATCCTTTTAATGATTGAAAAACAATTAGGGCTGCAACTAACAATTATTTTAAATTCTCAAATAATCTGTTACGTTTTTTCTGGACTAATCAGTTAATCGTTTGGTCCATAACATGTCTAATACAACTTCACAAAGCCGTCTTCAGATTGCTTGTTTTGTCAAACCAACAGTCCAAAACTAAACATTTTCAGTTGATTATTATAGAAGAGTAAGAAAATGAGCATATATTCATATCTAAGAAGTTTGCATCAGTGACTTTTGTGCATTTTAATTTACCTTATGACTTAAAGGATTATTTGATAATGAAAATAATCCTTTCTAAAATCAAGGCTTATCTTTTCTTAAATAGATAAAAAAAAAAAAATGACTGCAAAAAGGGGGTAAGTAAATGTGATTTCAGTTGGACTTCAAATTGTAGATAAATAAAACAAAAATGCTTATTAGTTTTAGTAACATTTTAATCGTTTTTATCCTTCATAGTTTTAGTCCAGTTTTAGTCGAAAAGTCATCTGATTTTAGTCAAAATATTGTCTCTTAATTTTGTCAGCTATTTTTTTTATTTAATCTTAGTCCTGTTTAGTCATCAGATTATATTGAACATGTCTGTCATTTAGACAAACTTATTTCACATCAAATTGTATCTCATCATTATCTGTTGAATGATTAAGAAAGCAGCTTTGCAGTTAGCTCAAATCCTCCTGACTGTGCTCATTAATGATGCTCGGTTCAGTCGCACCCACCGGTCCGTTATGAGAGCCAATCCGCCCAACATGTAAAAATATGCGTTACTCAACCACCCAAACCCGACCAGACCCGCAAACTTTATGCATTATAGCAGCACAATTGTCAGGATATAGGTCTGAGACAAGAAGGACAGAGATGGACCGAGTGCCGCCCCCGCAGTGCAACAACATCAAGACCATGATGTAAGGAGATAAAATCGACATAAAATCGATTAACTGGTTAAATCAATCAATAAAATGTAAAATTTGTTATTTATTGAAAGATTTGCTGAGTTTGGCTTGTGGGTAGTCAGAATTGGTTGGGTGGAGTTGTACTCCTGACTCAAGTATTTCTAAGACCCTGGTTACAGTCCTGCTGTTTTTCTCTTCCAGGCTGCTCAGAAGATAAACAGTTATCAGTTTGCCACCACCACCGTCACAGTCAGTGTTCAGGTGAAGAGTCTCCACCGTCCACAGTTTCAGAGGACTCAGTACGAAGGCGTCATCACCGCAGTGGGCATGATGGCGATGGACCCGAAGAACAAGGATGAGCCGCTGCAGATCCTTGCCACGGATGATGACTACACTGCCACTGGGGTAAAACACTGATTCCAACACTAATACTGTGCACTTCTAGTGAATCAAAGTGTGTTTCCACCCACCTGTTTAATATGCATTTTCAATTTGTGCATTGTTACGGCCTCTCAAACAAACAAAGGCTCTGGAGAGACCGAAGCATATGAAAGGACGCCATGAGACAGTTATGTGAAAAGAAAACCATCAATTTATTTTAAATCAGGAAAAAAATAACTATCATTTCACTATTTATTTCTCAAGTATTTAATACTCTTCTCAACATGAGAGTGGACAAATATGCTGCTTTATGCAAATGTATGTTTATATTTATTATTTTAAATCAATTAACAACACAAAACTATGACAGATATTGTCCAGAAACCCTCACAGGTACTGCATTTAGCATAAAAAAATATGCTCAAATCATAATCCTTCGAGACAAGCTAGTATGACGTGGTTGGTACCAATCGATTCTTTAGGTTTTTTAGTTTCATATGATGCCAGTATCTTCACTCTAGCTTTAAAACTGAGTCTGCTACATTCTAAAAAATCCTAAGTTGCGTTAATGTGTTAAAGAAATTAGTGGCGTTAAAACAAATTTGCGTTTTGACAGCCCTAAAAAAACACATTATTTAGAGGTCAAACTGAAAAGTGAGCGCATCTGAAATGTGCGTACCAGACTACTTTGCATTAACAGTGCAATGTTTTTGGCAAACTCTCTTAACTTCAGCTAATTCTGCTGGCTAATGCAACTTCATTGTGAACTAAAAGTGGTGGGTTACTGTTTAACTGAATATTCCTCGTATCAGTTTTGAGTGTTTGATGACTGTGGATATCTTTTGGGAGTTTTCGGTCTACTTGATGTTCAGCACTAACCTTTTAATTTCTGTTTGAACAGGGTATAAATCCCCTCATCACTTACTACGTGAATGGGAGCAGTGATTTCTCCATCGTTAGCAGCTATTTATTCATGACAAAGGATCTCCCAGAGGGCACATTATCTCTGCAAGTGAGTTTACAAATCTAGTGAAACCTAAAGTGACTGATTGATAGGTAATTTTCTATTAAGTAATCAACTTAAACTTCGTACTTCCAGGTGGTGGCAATAGACGAATCTAACGAAGAATCAGCTACGGCTCAGCTCTCCGTGGAGGTGGCTTCAGGTAGGAAGAAATCCTTCTCAGAGGGCTCTACTAAATGTTGAAAGTTAGACAACAAAACTGCTCAGGCTCTGCTTCAGGCTCAATGCAGTTGATCAGTTATCCTTCAATGTCGTGCATGACCGAAGAATACATGCCTGAGTGCTAGAATCACTAACTTGTAGCTTTGTAACATGCAAACTGCAATGTTCAAATTAGCTGCTGATCACTCCAGACCAAAAGATCCTTTCATTTTCAATAAATTTCACATCCGCAATTTGCCCGTTTCCACCACAGAACTTTTCCAGGAACCTTTTTATGAATTCAGGAAATTTACCGGCATTTCCACCAGAGGAACCAGGGTGTAAATTTAGTACCTGGGAAGCCTCGTTTGTTCTGTCTCATCAATTGCGTGGGAAAAAGAGGCTGATTCTTCATTTCTACTGCGTTTAGTTCTGTTTTTTAATTGTGTCACGTATCCACTGTGGCACAGTCCTGTGGTTGGTCTGCTCTCATGTCACCAAAAAACACAACAGAGTTCACTTCGATGTCGTCAGAGACCTTTTCATGTAGTCTTAGTGCAGTTTTTTTGGAACACAGTGTTTGATTGGCAGTACTCTCGTCAGTTTAGTTTAGGTGTGGAAGCTCTTTTAGGGTTCAGACTGAACAGAAAGTGAATTTCAGAGGCGCTGCGGTCGTGTAAAGTATCAAACGTATGTGACCCAAAGCTAGTGTGCAAGCAGACGTGGAGACGCATGAGTTAAACATCTTTCAAGAACTGAAGCTTTATGATTACACTTCCTGAACACAAACGTGCAGACAAGACAAGAAAATAGAAAAACAGGGCTTCATTTATCAACCGTTTGGATACAAAGTTTTTGTGCTGAATGTTGACGTTTCCACAAAGAGGATGTCATTTATCAATCATGAGAATGTGCACTCCTGACCGTGCATATGCAGAAACCCTGGTAGTACAAAAGGAGCATGATAGGGCACTATAGGATTGCTGAAGGGCTGCTGGATGAGGTGTACTTCCCTCATCATGTGTCATTTATTTCTTTATTGTGGACTGCAATTATTTTTTTGAGAATCGCTTTAAAATTGACCCATATCTCTATAATGTCTGCTACAGTTCTAACCTCCGGTGAAACAGCATTTATTTCATTCAATACATGCAGCCAAGCCATATCCTTTCTTCTCTGTGACAGTCCTTGATGATGCCTGAGCTTCCACCAAACAAAACACAAACACAGGACCTCTGTTGGCTAGCTAGAACACATGTTGGTACCGCTGGGTTGATTGGCTGTTTGTGGCTAGTAAAAAAAAAGTCAAGTCAAGTTTGTGCAAATAAACGAAGGTGTAAATTCACTTTGCATCCAGTCTGAAGCACCTTTTAGGTTCGTAGAAAACCTGGATACGAGGTGAAACCATTAAGCTTCAAAGTGTGCTCTCCTCCCAGGTCTCAACACCACCAGTTTGCCTCTGAGCACTACAGGCAGTATAGACACAACGCCCATAGGGGAATCCACCACCAACAGCAAGACCACAGAAGATATTGTGTCCACCACTAACCCCACTACGTCAACTGACAGCAGCCTCTCAACTACCACCCCTGGCACGACCACTGAAAGCATCATTTCCACTACTAAACCCAGTATGACCAGTCAAGGCAGCATTTCCACTACTAAACCCAGTATGACCAGTGAAGGCAGCATTTCCACCACTAATCCCAGTTTGACCAGTGAAGGCAGCATTTCCACCACTAATCCCAGTTTGACCAGTGAAGGAAGCGTCTCCACAGCCAGCACAGCTCACCCTCACACAGGTAGTCACATTTTTCTCTCAATACCTTCAGTCATATCAAATATTTTCCCGTTGAAGGAAATTAAGCTACATGTAAGGTGAAAGCGATTCTCACATAATTAACAAAAAATAAAATAAAGCAGTCAAGGAAGGAACTTTATTGTCCAATGTAGTGCGAAGTGGCAACCAAACCAGAAGACACAAGAGTCCACTTCTGAGTTCCTGTAAAAGTAGGGTTCAAAATGTGTTCAAGAGCTGCCTATTTTGACAAGAAAAGGTGACTTGTTGTTAACATGCAAAGCGACCAACCACAGAGCTCTGCTTTGTTGTGCAATGACAGCAGTCGGGTCTGAAAAAGTGCTATCAGATTTAAACAGAATTACCTGAAACTCATCCTCCAGCTCAATGCTAAACTAGTGATGAACTCTACAAAAGAACAAAAACTCCAACATACACCGATCAGCCATAACATTAGGACAGCATGGGCACCCTGACCGGTCTGCGGCTAGCAAGCCCCATACGCAACAAACTGCAATGCACTGTGTGTGTTTTAAAAAAAAGCGTCGTAGTATAGTAATGTATGTCGAAAAAAGTCATAAAAAAGTCGTAGCATAGTCTGTTGAAAAAATAGTAATAGTATAGCATGTCGAAAAAAAATCATATGTATGTTGAACAAAAAGTCATAGTATAGTATGTCAAAGAAAAATCATTTAAAGGTCATAGTATAGTATAGAAAAGTATGTCCAAAAAAGTCGTAAAAAAACCATTGTATAGTACGTCGGAAAAAGTCATAGTATAGTAAGTTGAAAAAAAGTTATGGTGTAGTGTATCGAAAAAAAAGTCACAATATAGTATGTCGAAAAAAGTCAAAAAGGTCATAGTATATTAGGTCTTAAGTATTTAGACTGAAGTCACGTTTAAGATTGACCATCATGTTGGTTTCAGAGTTAGCTGTTTTTTGGTGACACCTGTATTTACTGACCTTTTTTTCTTTAGTGATCGTACCATCAGGTGGCTATGGGCTGGTGGACATGGCAGTGCTCGGTGCAACCCTGGGTGTCCTGCTGTTCATCTGTCTGGTGGTAATCGTGGTGCTCGCCTTTTGCATTCGGAGGGGGAACGCCGACTGGAGAAAGATCTACGAAGCCAGCATGTTCCAAAGCTCCGTGAGTTCAAAGTTCAAAATTGGTTGTTAAAGTGTAAGGGCAAGTACACTGAGTACAGAAACGTTTTCCAACCATCCAGACTCATCCCTGTCTCTCATTTAAGATTACTGTATACCACTTCACTAAAGTGACAAACATGCAGTCGTGTTAACACATCTAGCTTTTTAGAAACTGTCCGTCCATCCAACACTTTGGCTCAGAGACAGATATCCCTAAAACTACCGGTCAGATTTCCATTAGAGTTGTGGTGGATATTCATGGCTCCCAGAGAATGAGTCCTAATTTTGTTCATCAGTCTTTTTCTCTAGGAGCATCTTTAGGACACAATTTCCATTTGTGCTCATAACTGAATGTGTTGTCCTTCCACAGCTGGCTCAAGGCGGTCAGAAGGAGGGCATCCAGTACACCAATGAGGCCTTTCAAAACGATGACGATGGAGGCAGCACTGGCTCCGGCGGTCCAGTGGGGGGAAGCGTAATGGCTGGCAGAACAGCAGGGGACTTGCCGCTCAATAAGGCCATCGCTCAGTCTTTGGTGACGCTGCATGCCCTCCTGCGTGACGACACCAGCTTGGCGGGGTCAGACAAGGCCGACAACGAGAAGGAGGTGAAACCCATCCTGACCAAGGAGAGACGCATGGACGAGGGGTACAAGTCAGTCTGGTTTAAGGAGGACATCGACCCCGACGCAAAGGAAGAGGTGGTCATTATCCCGGACAGCAGAGAGGACGACAGCGAGGAGGAAGACGAGGAACCGTCATCCAGCGGCAGAGAGGATGACGAAGACGACAACCCGCGGATAAAAACCCAGAGGGTCGGCTTTAATGATGCAGATCTGGACAGTGGACTCGGGGTGAAGATGGAGGATCCAGCTGAGGACTCAGAGGGTGACGAAGTGTTGACCGTTGATCTGTGAAAGGCGTCAAAGGATAAGACGATTACATAGCGGGAACCACCCCTAATAAAATCTAATGGCAATGCATCAGCAGTCTTGTAAAACTCTGCCTTATCAGTCCATTGCAGAGGCCCAGTGGCACAGAACCAGCACTGAACACACCTTATGGAAAGATTTTTAAAAAATGTCAAGTAATAATGAATCTAATTCATTAGCCTCGCCCTGTGTGTGAAGTTAATTGAACCTTTTACAGCTTTTATTCTTAATGTAAATTAGGGATGCTCATTTTTAAAAATGTTCCTAACCGATAACTCGACCCTCGTTAACCGATTATTAACCGTTAACCTACAAGATTTATGCCTCGTACCAGCTGTAGGAGCACAACAGATATTCGTTGATATCTATATTCGGCTCCGCCTCTTAAGGTGGGCTGTTAAGATGCACCGGCTTTTCTCCTTAAAGAGATGAGTCGCTCCTCTGAGCCTCTCAGCTTTTGAGTTCATTATTAACATTTCTTTTAACCGTTTTAACCGATAGCGTTAATCGGTTAAAATGCTTAATGTCGGTTAACGGTTAAACGGTTAATTATGGACATCCCTAATGTAAATGCTTCATGTGTTATAATTAATGTAATGTAACTTGATTAAAGATACTATGTTCATGTATAAAGAGAGTTTGAGGCTATTGAGATCAGTGTAGTAGAAATACAGGAATGGACACCAACGTTTCTGTGGACCCCTAGTGGTCCTTGCTAGTATTGCAGTTGTGGTCCGTGGAAGATTTTTGAACTAAACGTGTATTTATTAGGGCTGTCAAAGTTAACGCGTTAACGGAAATTCGTTTTAACGCCACAAATTTATTTAACACATTAATGCAAATTAATAATAATTAATAATAAATATATACATACATTTGCATAAAACAGCATATTTGTCCACTCCCATGTTGTCCACTCCCATGTTGACAAATCTCCCTTTAAGGTACATTTAAACAGATAAAAAATTAATCACGATTAACTGTGGACAATCATCAGCGATTAAATATTTTAATCGATTGACAGCCCTAATATTTATTGATTTATGCTCACTAAAATCAGTCATGTATTTTAAACTTGCTTACTTGTGTGTTAAGGCGTGCATACATACATTTATAATTAATTATGAAGATATAATTGGAGGAGGAATCAGCTCTCACTGTAGTTAAAGTTTTGCAACACTTCTGTTTTGCACTCGAGTTACTGGTATTTTGAGTTGATTATTTACTGGTTATGTTGGTTGTTCAGTGCTGACAGATGAATACATGTCTTTTAAAACTAGAAATGCACAGAGAGAAACAGCAGGTGATTAAAAACAGAAACGTGTCTGTTACAGTCTGTGATAATAAAACCCTCCCTGCTGATACTGAAGGTTGTAAAACATTATGACAGAAACAAACTGAACTTCCATTAAATGACACACAGCCGTGATCAGAAACATGTCAGCAGATGAACTGAAAGAATTAACACTCATGTTGAACTTGGAGCAGAGAGCTGATTTAAAATGAAATGATTGAATGAATGATGAATAAAAGTCTTTTGATGTTTGGCTCAAAACAAAATGAACATATTGTATAATAATAATAAAACCTTAAACTGCGGAATAATGTGTCTTATAATTTCTTAAAACATTTATGAGTCAGCTAAAAAAAAATAAAGAATACGGTCGTAATCGTGTATGCTTTAACTAATATTTGACATTAATTAAAGTAAATTATTGTAAATATTAATTTACTGCTTATAGTGAATACGTGGTTCATATAGTCTCCTTATTTAATCATCAAAAAGAGAAACTTCAGAATTCAACCTGCAGATGATTCTCTACTGACACCAACAGGCTGAAGCAACAACCGGAGATTGTTAGTTTTTGACATTCATGTCATACTATAGTAGGCTAAAAAGAAATGTCATAGTAAAGTGTCTTATAAAACGGTAATGAAAAAGTTTTAGTAAAGTATGTCACAAAAACTGTCCTGAAAAATTTCTCAGTATAGTATGTCACAAAAAATGTCAAAAATATCATACTACAGTAAGCCATAAAAAGAAAAAAAAAAAATGAAACTTGTCATGAAAGTTATATAAAAACAAAAAAAGAAAAAATGTCATGAAAATGTAGTGATATATGTGAAAAAAAGAAAAAATGTATAAAGAATGTAAAAAAAATAAATCATAGTCATTGTATAGTACACCATGAAAATGTATAATAAAAAGGTTTATAAATGTTCAGAAGTCAGAAAAATGTCATAGTATATTATGTCACAAAAAATGTCAAAAAAAGAGAAAAATGTCTGAAATAAAAGTCTGAAAAAATGTCCAAAAAAAAAGATCTAAAAAAATGTCCGAAAAAAAAGTCCGAAAAGAAAGTCTGAAAAATTGCCCGAAAAAATGTCTCAAAAAAGTCTGAAAAATTGTCCGAAAAAAAAGTCTGAAAAAATGTCCGAAAAAAAAGATCTAAAAAAATGTCCGAAAAAAAGTCAGAAAAAATGTCAGAAAAAAAAGATCTAAAAAAATGTCCAAAAAAAAAGTCTGAAAAAAAAGTCTGAAAAAATGTCCAAAAAAAAAGTCCTAAAAAAATTATCTGAAAACTGTCTGAAAAAAAAGTCTGAAAAATTGTCCAAAAACAAATATCTAAAAAAATGTCCGAAAAAAAAGTTCGAAAAGAAAGTCTGAAAAATTCCCCGAAAAAAAAGTCTGAAAAAATGTCTCAAAAAAGTCTGAAAAATTGTCCGAAAAAAAAGTCTGAAAAAATGTCCGAAAAAAAAGATCTAAAAAAATGTCCGAAAAAAAGTCTGAAAAAATGTCAGAAAAAAAAGATCTAAAAAAATGTCCGAAAAAAAGATCTAAAAAAATGTCCGAAAAAAA
>CAKAKR010066684.1:28833-41333 GCA_916700685.1 Adelosebastes latens
GCAATTCCGTCAAAATGCGCTAAAACGGAGCGTTTCAGACGGAGGGTAAATACAGGTATATTCAGGCAGACCGTATGAGGAAAATAAAGTTTTTTTTTAACATTACAGTATGTAAACATGTTCTAGTAGAAACACTAAATACAAGTATGAACCTGAACATAAGCATAATATGTCCCCTTTAAGTAAAAGTAACAAAACTAGAGTGTAAAAATACTTTGTTCTGCATTCAAAAAATACTTAATGTACCAAAAGTACCTATTATGAATGTCTCACGTCAGAATACTAAATAGGCCTATTATTTTACTGGATTATAATTAGTGATTCATTAATGTGTTCATCACTTAGCATGTGTACTTTGACCTTTGACCTGTGATACAGTTTATTTCTTGTATTCTGTAATACGAAGTTTTAGAGTCAACAAGTTAATCATCACTTTTCACTACATTTTGGGGTCCAAAGATGAACCACTTAAAAACAGAGAGAGAGACCAACGCAGAGCGAAGCAGAGCGAAGCAGAGCGAGTCTTTGTTGTGAGAAACTGTTGAAATGTTTGGGAAAATGAGCCTGGATGCAACAACAACAACACACACACAAACGCACACGCACACACACACACACACACACGCACACACACACACACACACGGATAGAACAGTAGAATGAGGTTTGTGTGTCGGCGTTGCCGGGTGAATAATTGCCTCTCTTTGAAGCAACACAATCACAAACAGACCAGAGTCCTATTCTAAAATCACTCCGTTTAAAGAGAGAAACTCACTCTCTCACTGCATACTAATGCAAACTGTGGAGCATTTACACCTGAAAAATACTAAATGATGCCTTACATCCAGACATTTTTTGATGTTTTTATATTTTATCCTGATGAAATACATTTTATTTCAGCTGTATTTTTTAAAAAAAATAAACTTAAACTTGAAAGGAAGTCCAGTTCTATGTGAAAGCACTATTACCATGCTATACAAATACTCTGTTACAAGTAAAAGTCATGCACTGAAATTGTATTTAAAAAGTGTTAATTAATTAAGTAGTAAAAATGCAGAAACATGTCACCTGTGACTGTATATTATTATATATTATATCTATTTATCTATATCTATATATATATAAAAAAATCACAAGTTGCATTAATGCGTTAAAGAAATTAGTGGCGTTAAAACAAATTTGCGTTATCGCGTTAACTTTGGCAGCGCTAATATCTATATATCTATATTTATATCTATCCATCTATCTATCTATAAATATATACAGTATATCCATATATATTAAAACAATTAATATATAAATAAATAAATATATATAAATATATATATAAATACAAATAAATATAAATATAAATAAATATAGATAAATATAAATAAATAAAATAAATAAAATAAATAAAATAAATAAAATATAAATAGATAAATAAATAAATAGATAAATAAAAATAAATAAATACAAATATAAATAAAAAACTATATTTGGAAACTCAATTCTCCATATAAGTGTATTTGTATCATGCATTTTTATAATTTTGTCTCCAGTTTACAAATAACTACTAACTAACTAACCAAAGACCCAAGGAGAAAAGCTTCAACATTTTGATCTCGTTCTGTTTTTCTGTCAAACGTTTCACTTTAACATCAAAATACATGTCAAGTATTTTAAGATTACTGCTAAAGAAAGTCAGAAAAGTAAAGTGAAAGCTACTTTGTAGAGAGGAAGGAAAGTACCTGAAATCTGAAGACCAGGAAGAAGATTTAACACATGAAACTAAAGCCGGTAAAAGCTTTCATCAGTTAATCATCTTAGTTTATTATAGTAAGCGTGTCTTGTTTAACAAATAACTTACAGCCATATTTTTGCTTTCAATAGATTTATTTGGCAGTTACATACAAACATTTCCAACAAGATTAAAACAATTTAAGTACATTTTGGTCCTTTTGTTTTGCATTTATAATTAAAATAAAACCCTTTAACCCTTTATTTTTGGTCTGTTTGAAATGGACTGATTCAGAGTCAGCGAGCCACTTCTGAGAGGATTTCTTCACATGTTTGTTACGAGCATGAGATCAGTCTGTTGGAGGAAAGTCAGGGGACAAACCAACACTGAATCTGCTGCTGGAAGAATCCCAAAACATTCATTCCCTCACTGGAAAAACCCAAACGTTTCCTCAACAGTTAACTGTAGTTTTGAGGACGATTGGAGTTAAACTCATTAAATTGGATCATTTCCAATCTGAACACAGGTGATGTGATGACATTAAAAACATCACAGGTAAATAATGATCTTTTACTTTTTGTCTTACAGTGGTAGAAAAATAAAACATTAAAGGGAAAGTGCACACAATTTAAAAACGCATCGTAATGTTTGCTTTGGTGTAGAATATGAAATATAACATTTACAGGAGGAATGAACAGTATATGTGATTATTTCGCTTTTTGTTTTCTAGTGATCACAAAATAATCATTCTTAGCTCAAACCAAACAACTTTTTTCCCAGAGCTTTCAAACACATCTCCTGGTTTTCCTCAACACATGGAGTTTGCGGAGTGTACACTTAAATATTTAAGAAACCATCCAAGAATCTACCCATATAGAACCAATATAACTATCTAAGAAAACATCCAGGAATCTACCTTGAAATGAACAAAACTATTCAAGAATCTACCCAGAAACTACCAAGAAATATCTAAGAAACAATTCAGGAATCTACCCAAAAATTACCAATAAATATCCAACAAACCATCCCAGTAATTACCAATAAATATCTAAGAAACCATCCCAGAAATTACCAATAAATATCCAACAAACCATCCCAGAAATTACCAATAAATATCCATCAAACCATCCCAGAAATTACCAATAAATATCCAACAAACCATCCCAAAAATTACCAATAAATATCCAACAAACCATCCCAGAAATTACCAATAAATATCCAACAAACCATCCCAGAAATTACCAATAAATATCCAACAAACTATCCCAGAAATTACCAATAAATATCTAAGAAACCATCCCAAAAATTACCAATAAATATCTAAGAAACCATCCCAGAAATTATCAATAAATATCTAAGAAACCATCCAAGAATCTGCCCAATAACTATAGAAAACCATCCAAGAATCTACTCACATACAGCCTGGATCTTGACTTCCATCAATTTATTGGCTTTTTACTTTATTGAGAAAACTTGATCCATTGAGGAAGACGCAGTTGAAAGCTCTGGAAAAAAAGCTAGTAAAGCTAGTCAAAATGTTACTTTCTAATTCAAAATCATCATAATGACCTCAAACAATCATCAAAAAAAGTTTGTTACAGTATTGTTGGAATCACAAAAAAAAAATGTTATTGTTTAAAAATAAAAATTTTAAAATCTAAATTTTGCCAGTTTCCTCTCTAAACAACTATATCGTCTACAACCAAACCCTGTTGTGTTTCTTCTTGATTTTACAACACTGTAAGTTGGAGCTGTTTTTGTCCTCTAACACATCACAGGGACACTTTTTCATTAGTAAATTGAGTGGAATTTCCCTTTAAGGCGTTACTTAATTCACGTGGGACTGTTCGGTTTCTAGAAGACGAGGAAACAAAGTCATTAGCTGTGTACATATCATTTTTAAGGCAAGGTTTTTGAGGCATTATTGCACAAAAAGTAATTGCATAGTTGTTGTCAGGCCTGAAGTACAGTGACACAAAGAAAAACACATTCATACATGTTAACAAAAGTATCACAGAAATATTTAAGGCAGATTATGCTTCGGATGGAGTGCAAAGAGTGCGATAAAATTCAGCAGGTGGACAAAATAACAGCAACATTTTACATTAGGATGCGATTTAATTCAACACCGCCTTAAAATTCGACATAAATTGAAGGTGTTTCTGTTATTTTGTCCATCGAATGTTTATCAGGATGAACAGGAGAGCCTGCAACGTTTTGGTCTCAATCAGAAGAAAAAAAACATACAAAGGCAGCATATTGATTCAGTCTTTCCAACTAAACTGAATATAACTGTTACAATCTAGTATTTTAGGGCTAACATGCTAACATTTGACACGGTTGCATAGTGTATAAAAGGAGTATATTGGTTTTAAACTTTAATGATGGCTAATAATTTGGCTGCTGATGAAGGATGTCAGAAGCCTTTTCTCACCAAAAAAACAAGAAAATAACGGAATGAATAATAAGTTGTAGAAATGAAGACAGTAGACTGGCCACTTAACTGGTTTATCACTGTGAATCTGTCTGATAAAATAGTTAAAATGAATATTAGCTGTCTATAAACTGGAGTGTACCTGGAGCACATTGAGAAGTACCAACCACTGGACGCAAGTTTAGTTGGAGTGAATCAAAAATGTATGGGAAGTTTTGATTGAGGTTTAAACTTAAATAGTGGCTTAACGACTAATGATATCACACTATCACACTGTTAGATCAGACATACAGTAAATATACACGAAAGCATTGGTTACTGATGAAATGTTGCCTGAAAGATTAATTACAACCAACCTTTCTTCACCAACAAACAAGGCAATATCGTCGACGTATAGCTAAATTTTTTGGTTTGTCGCAACTTATTGGTCTCAACAGGCTGCTGAACTTCTTGTTAAGTAAACCACAGGAGGAAATGATCAGCAGCCAACAAGAGAAGTGCTGCTAAAACTAAATCTGTGGCTGATAAGTTAAGCTAACAGATGGTGTTCAATCAACCGTCAAAACCTTCACGGGACAGACAGTAAATAAACACTAAAACTTTGGTTAATGGATGAAACGTTGCCTGAAAGATTAACTACAACCAACCTGTTTTTAACTAAGAACAAGGCATCATCATCGGCATATAGCAACATTTTTTGGTCCGTCCAAATCTTCACGGTAAAGACAAGAAATAAACACTAAAACTTTGGTTATGGATGAAACGTTGCCTGAAAGATTGGCTACAACCAACCTGTCTTTAACTAAGAACAAGGCATCATCATCGACGTATAATAACATTTTTTGGTTCGTAGCAAGTTATTACTTACTTAACAGGCAGCTGAGCTTTTTGTCATGTAAACTAGAGGAGGAAATAACCAGCAGCCAACCAGACAAGTGCTCCTGAAACTAAATCTGTGGGCTGGTAAGTTAAGCTAACAGATGGCGATCGATCTAGCGTCCAAATCTTCATAGGACAGACAATAAATTAACACAAAAACTTTGGTTTACGGATGAAACGTTGCCAGAAAGATTGGCTGCAACTAACCTTTCTACACCAACGAACAAGGTCGCATCGTCGACGTATAGCAACATTTTTTGGTTTGTCGCAACATATTGGTCTCAACAAGCTGCTGAACTTCTTGTTGAGTAAACCAGAGGAGGATCAAATTTGAATCCTTTATCAAATTAATTTGGGTACAGGTGATGAGATGTGTACTTTTGTTGGCTCGAGAAGGCACAAACAAGTAATCTTTGGCCATCGGCTTGCAGAGAACACATTAACCAGAAAACACAACGAGCTTTTAGCAAACAACGTCTGGCATTAACGTTAATTAGCTACAGCTACATATGATCTGCCGTTTGCAACGTTTGTCTTTTCAACCAGTAAAAGATGGTTAGAAGAGACAAAAGATTCAATAAGAGTCCAGGTATTTAGGTTATAGGAAGCCAGCTGGTGGAGAGTTGTGGATCATACTAGCCCTTGTGGAAAAGAGAAGCTGTTTTCCAGCAGTGGTGTTGAGGCACTTTTAGTCGCTGTGAGTTTCTGACTGCAGTGGCTGAGGATTTTTAAAGTTCAAAGAAAGGCTTAGTGCCTCACAGAGGATTATGGATTTACTCCCCAACACACTGAGACAGAGGAAAGAAAACTAGGAGGGCTGTATATGTGTTTGTCTCTGTTAAACAGGTCAGAAGTCACAAGTACTATACGTCTGTGAATGTATGTGTAGTATAGAAAGAGAGAGAATTCTTGTCCTAAATATAATTTCACACCTGGAAAGTGATGAAATTCCACGTTTTCTAAGCTTTTCCAGACCTGCAGGAGCCCATTCAACATCTAAAATAATTAATTTCCCTCTCAACTATCCGACTCGCTCTGTTTTCCAGAGCTTTCCATCCTAAACCCACAACTTTAATTCTACTCTGGTATAAATAAACTACCCACCCTAACTATCCCAAAATTCACATTCATCTGAGCATTTCTAGTCCATTAATCCCAAAACATCCTTCCGAACCCAACATCCGTCCACCTGCTGTGTTGTGTCAACTCTCCTCCAGCCAGGAGGGGGCGTCCATGTTGGGGTTGCTGAGGTGTTCGGCGGCCTGCCGGATGTTTTGCTCCAGGAAGCTTTGACACGATAAACTGTGAGCAGCGACGGCGCTGTGGAGCAGCCACAACTGGTTATGAAGGACTTTGACCTGCAGACGGAAAGCAAGAAATGAAGGATTTGTCAAGTCCAAACCGTATTTTCATGGATGTTAAGTATCAACCCCATTCTGTCATGTACAATATCGGATTGTTTCAGTCATCTTTCAAGCAAAAAATATATATAATATTCTCTGGTTCCAGCTTCTTAAATGTGATAAGTTAAGTTTTTCTTTGTCATATGTGACAGTAAATTGAATATCTTAAAGTTATGGACTGTTAATCGGACAAAGCAATCCTTTTTAATTTAACAACATTGTGATTTTAAGTCAAAAACTATCTGATCAAAGAAAAAGTAAAGATTACAGATCTGAGGATCAATACTAGCTATGAAGACATCTTGGTATTGATGTGACTCAAGCGTGTAGTATAGCCATACTTTCGATGTTTTCTCCATCAAATACACTGCATTCGGCTTCACCTCACCACAGACTGTATGGGTTGTAGCTGCTGCGGTAGTGAGCCAATCACTTGTTGCATTAAATTGAACGCTTTTGGTGATTGGCTGCGAGCAAAACCATACAAATATGTCACTAGATCTGGGTACAAAAAGGATAAAAACGCAGGTATCGTTTGACTGGAGAAGTTCCGATACTACTTGGTACTGGGTTATTTCGGAAACCTTAAAAGGTATCGAGTATCGATACCCAGCCCTAATTGGAACTAGTATTTTTTTTTTTTAATCCAGCTGTTTATCAGACAACATATTTCCTGTTTGATAAGTTTCAATGCATCTGCTTTTGTGCAAATCTTCAATCATCACATGAGAAAGTGGAAGGAAAAGTGAGATACACAACGCATGTAAGGTGCCAGCCACCCAACCACCTCTCTCTCTCCACTAATTTCCTGTCACCTCTCGAACCGTCTACTCTCTAATATTACATATGGAAATATGGATCATAGTCACATCATAGTCACATCATAACTCACCTTGTTCTCCTGCAGCAGCTTGACTTTGACGGACAGGTCTTGTCTGGTCTTATGGTACCGCTCCTTCTGGCTCTGGAAGTCCTTCTGGGCCAGCTCCAGTTTGGGCAGAGTGATGGCGTCCCGGGGTCCCAGGTTCAGCTCCTCCAGGTCCACTCGGTACGCATCGTACTCGATCCTGGAAGGTGGGGATGTTCACATGGTCATTTAGTCTATCACAACTGAAATCAACATTCAATATTTACTGCACAAATAGCCTAAAAATGTGTACATTTCGTATCCAGCTTATATGGGTTTCATTTGGCTCTTTACTGGTCCAACACCAAGTGGTTGGGAACCACAGATCTACAGGTAACAGCAAAATTGAAAGTTCAAGACAGTTTCCTACATTTCCCAGAATGCCTTGCAATGTCGTCCCTCATGCTGCGTTCAAGTCATATGGGACAAATGATGGAAATGGAAAACATTCCCATGTTTATGTCTACTTCTACTTCAGCTTGTGATTGGAAACAGGAAATGTGTTTCGCACCCACCTGGAGGCCTCGTACTTCTTGGCGTTGAGCATGGTGTCCTCGATGGTTTTGTTGACCAGAGTGTTCATGTCGGTTGTGAAGATGTTAATGGCCGCCGTCAGCGTCTCGCCGCTCTTTGATAGGAACTTCTGAGCCTCTGCGTTCACACCAAACTCCACCTGGCAGAAAGAGGGCGGAAAATATAATCGGACGGAGCTCGATTTCAGCGGATTTCCGTCTGCGGAAATATACGTTTGACCGATGAAATCCTTTGTTCCAACTGATCGCCGTTATTCTGCATTTCAGAATGAGGACTATCTGATATCTCAGGTAGCATCAGCTTCTTCAAATCTCTTGTTTTTTGGTTTTGGAAAGGCTAAAATAAGAATGACAATCTCCAAACTCTTTAAATGTCGTCCCCTAGTTACAGTTGCTAAGCTATGATTGGACATCGCTTATCGGGAGAGGGGTTTAGCAAACAGCAGCAGTAGTAGTGAGTAATAGTAATGTTTAGTACTGGCTGCAGACTCACATGCAGTGTTGGTGTCTTGAGGCTGAGCTCGGCGAAGGCGTCCCCCAGGGTCTTCTGGGTAACCGTGAGCTGAGCGAGCTGATTGGCCAGCGTCTGAGCCAGCTTGGTCACGTTATCGTAGCGTTGGCGGTCATCTTTGAGCAGCTCGAGGCGCGGCTCGAGGTCCAGGTCCACCGTACGAGATCCCCGGCCGAGCTTCTCTGACAGAGCCTGGCGGGTGCACTGCAGGGGAGAGAGCGATGTTATTGATCAGCAATTTATTGATTATATATTTTACCAATCAATTCGATATCTTTAACTAAGAACAAGGCATCATCATCAGCATATCGTAAAATGTTTTGGTTTGTCCAAATCTTACCGGTATAGACAAGAAATAAACACTAAAACTTTGGTTATGGATGAAACGTTGCCTGAAAGATTGGCTTCAACCAACCTGTCTTTAACTACGAACAAGGCATCATCATAGGCATATAGCAAAATCTTTTGGTTCGTTTTGGTTTGATTATATATATTTTACCAATCAGTTCGATCCCTCTCACCTTGTAGGTGGTGATGCTCCACTTGCGGACTTTCTCCAGCTTCTCAGTGGCTGGGTTCTTGTTGTTGCCTTGAATAACCACAGGTCCTAGTTTCTGTGGCGTCACTGGGAGGTCTGGGGGTCAAAGGTCAATGGAGAGTTACCATGACGACAAAGAGTTTTGATCATTAGCGATTGGTTAGCGGTGGTAATAATTAAAGTATGATCAGACTGAAGCCACAACTCTACTTTCCTTCTACTCCTTTACCTTTGCTCTGCCCCGTTTCCATGGCAACCTCTGGCGTGGCATCAGCTGGACAGGAAGTGACACTGTTATCGGCGTGGTTGCAGTTACTGTTTGCGTCCTGTAAAAAAAACAAAACATGAAGAATCCATTGGTACCATCACATGCAGTTTGGGGGCAAGTCATGGTCAAGTCAGCACACTGACACACTGACAGCTGTTGTTGCCAACATTCAAGCAAACGAGGAAAAAGTTGAGCTTCATTTTAAATGTCCAACTGTATTTGAACGCAGCCTCAGTCCCCTAGAACGGGAGCATCACCAGTAACCGACAGCAGAGAGGTCAAATGTCGGGAAAAATCAAAGCACCGTGACAGCAACTCGGAAGGATCACCGTGGGAACCCGGAGCTTCTCGGGAGGCCAATCAGAACCCAGATCAAAAGGTTGTGAGGTTGCCACGGAGATGATGGCTCCCTGCCGTGACCGGCGGCAGGCAAAGAGGTCAGAGGTCACCGGAACACTCAAGAGTCAGGAAATGGTCACCTGACGCAGATGAGAGGTAACGACACACACACACACACACGGCGTATACGGCTGTTGCCTACGATTAACAGATTACAAGAAGAGATGTCAACACTGGAAGTCGTCCTCCGTGTTTTCATCTTTTTGTGATGTTGTGCAGGTTTTTAGGAACCACACTTATTGAAACACACACACTCACACACACCTGTGGAGGGCTCACCAGGCCGGAGGAATTTGGCTCAAAGTTGTTGTCGCATTGAAGAGACAGCGAGGCATGCAGTGACGCAAAACAAGTCTCACACTCACACAGTTACACACATCTTCTGCTCTTTCTAAAGGTTAGAGAAGCTGCTGTGTGACAGGAAGGCTGCTGGTTTCTTCAATGAGCTCTTAAAGGAACAATCCGCTTTAAAAACACTCAGTTATTTGGCATTAATCAGTTTACGTTCAGTGGATATTTTGAACTCTGCTGCTTCAGATGAAAATCCT
The DNA here is from genome assembly GCA_916700685.1 of Adelosebastes latens. NCBI lineage: Eukaryota > Metazoa > Chordata > Actinopteri > Perciformes > Sebastidae > Adelosebastes > Adelosebastes latens. The sequence continues at coordinate 38,974 of CAKAKR010066684.1, forward strand.
AATTTGGGCGTAGGGTTGGGAATCAAGAACCGGTTCCAAATTGTCTGATTCATTGGAATTGTATGCCTCCGAGGTTATCAGTTCCTTTTATCGTTGCCGGCATTTCTTTCTGTTAAACTCTGCTTCATGACACAGAGTGTTTATAGACATTACATGTAGCACTGTTTTCATCTTTCTTTGTGAAATGAAGCCACGCTTTGGAGACAGCCAAAAACCAAGATGGTGACGGCTAAAAACCAAGATGGTGACGGCCAAAAACCAAGATGGTGACGGCTAAAATCCAAGATGGTGACGGCTAAAAACCAAGATGGTGACGGCCAAAAACCAAGATGGTGACAGCTAAAAACCAAGATGGCTACGGCCAAAAACGGAGATGGCAACAGCCAAAAACCAAGATGGTGACGGCCAAAAACCAAGATGGTGACGGCCAAAAACCAAGATGGCGATGGCTAAAAACCAAGATGGTGACGGTCAAAAAACCAAGATGGTGACGGCCAAAAACCAAGATTGCGGTGGCTAAAAACCAAGATGGTGACGGTCAAAAAACCAAGATGGCAACGACCAAAAACCGAGACGGCGATGGCTAAAAACCAAGATGGTGACGGCCAAAAACCAAGATGGTGACGGACAAAAACCAAGATGGCGACGGCCAATAACCAAGATGGTGACGGCCAAACACGCCGAACTCCAAGCTTCAAAACCGCAGTCCACAAACCAATGGGTGATGTCATGGTGACGACGTCCACTTCTTATACAGTCTTTGGTTTTCCCTCTCTAGATCTAGGTCTAGTGGCCGTTAGCGGCAGCTTGAGGTACTTTTTAAAAATGTGGGTTCACTCCGGCGTCAACACGTAGAAACTGATGGAGAGTTGTTTAAAAAATACTCAACAAACTGCTCTTAATAATCTCAACTGATTAACATACAACTCCTCTCTATTGCTGCTCTGCACGCAGGTGAGTCACCTGCTGACATCACAGCACCGGCTGACTCACCTGTTACCTGCCGTCCCTCCATCTCTATTAACCACACCAATGGCCGTCTAATCGGACACACGAACACTCACTGTCATTGTTTATCACGCCGCTGTGCTTTGGTTGTCGTGACAACTCGCTGATAACATTGTGGAAGGTGTTCGCCGGCGCCTGCACGCTGTTCCCCTTTTCCTTTATTTAGTCGGTCGCATAACGTGTGAACGTGTGAGGAACATCCGTAAAGAACAAATACATCAACCACATGTCTGTTTTATATTTGTGTAATACGCTGATAACATCAGTCAACGGGAGGAATAATGAGCTTGTAATGTTGACAACCAACAGCTACACTGTGTGAGTATACACTGCTGCATGGATATAGAAGTACAAGTCATTCATTAAAAATCTTACTGAGTAAAAGTACTTAAGTATTACTGTCAAAATGTACTTAAAAGTATCAAAAGTACTTATGTGAACGCGTCTTTTTTTATTAAAAGCCTATTTATTTATTCTTTTATTTATATATTTATTGCCTCATTTATTTATTTCAGGATTTATTTCATAGCCATATTTATTTTGGTTGTTTATTTAATAAGGCTTTGCATAGTTTTTCCGGCATTTTGCAGATTAAAATAATGGATTAAAATCACCATCTTTATTCTTAAAACAAGTCAAATGTGTTGATTTAGTTGGTTTTCCTGCCGTCTCACCGTCGGTGGAGTCTCCTCCTCCTCTGTGACGCCGCCGGACGCCATGTTTACGCCTCCTCTCTGCTCCGCCTCCTCCATCTTCTCACTCCTCCCACTTCTCTTCTTCTACTTCCTCCTGTAGACGATACAGAAAAAAAACATCAATCGACAACATTGTTTTGGTAATTTTCTTGTGAGATAATAGAAAACACATTTATCTGTGTATTAGTTCCCTTATTTATTTACTCTTCTGTTTAATTTTCCCTTTTATTTATTTATTTATGTATGTATTTATTTGTATTATTTTTTTAAATGTATTTATCTATTTTTGCATTTATTTTCTATTTATTTTTAAATGTATATATTTATTTATAAAGTTATTTATTCATTTATTTCGGCACGGTTTTCCCTTTGCCTTTCACCCTCTATTTATTTTCCCCAAACTTATTTATTTCTGTATTCTTTTCAAAGGGAAAATAGTGCAGAAATAAAAAAAATAAATGCATAAATACGTACATACATTTAAAAATAAATAGAAAATAAATGCAAAAATAAATAAATAAATTCAAAAATTAATAAATATAAATACATGAATAAATAAAAGGGGAAAACAAACAGAACAGTAAATGAATAAGGGCAGTCTGACGGCAAGATAAAGTAGTAAAAATATATCCCACAATATTATCACTGCTGTATATT
>CAKAKR010066685.1:2819-15790 GCA_916700685.1 Adelosebastes latens
CATTAGATAGAGTAGTGAAATTCAGTCGTGGTGTCTAATATTGCTCTCACATCCGGAAATACTGAAGACATGCTCAATATACACATCCAATACCACAGTTAGAGTTGTTTATAGCTCCTTTAACCTCAACTTTCCCAAAGTTATAGTCAACAAGTATAACTTTGAATACAGTTAATTTGCGTCTGTAGCTGGGTTGTCGATGTCAAATCAGCTGAAATGTGTTTACGTTATTATGAATGAAAATGATAATGTCGTCAACTGGATTAATAAGATTTCTTTCTTTTTTTATTTTTTGCAGCAGATTGAGCTGAAAGGGCAACACACCTACGCAGATCCGATGACCTGCAGTGTAGCCTCTGACTATGACCGACTCCAGGTATCTGCAAACCTTATACCGTATACATATTTACTAAAATGATAAATCTATATCTGAAAAGTGAAGCCAATGCTGAAGTGCCTTAAAGGTCCCATATTATGCTCATTTTCAGGTTCATACTTGTATTTTGTGTTTCTACTAGATTTACATACTATAATGTTCAAAAAAAACTTTATTTTCCTCATACTGTCGGCCTGAATATACCTGTATTTACCCTCTGTCTTAAACGCTCTGTTTTAGTGCATTTCGACGGAATTGCGACGAAATTGCAACATACACTGCAACCAGGAAAAAACTGGGACACATTTAGAATGTTTACGTTTAAATCTGTGTCAAGGGTCTAAATATTGTATATTTGTGACATCACAAATGGACAGAAATCCTGACAGCTTGTTTCAAATGCAGAGTTTCTGAATACGGGCTGTGTGTATTTCCCTGTGGATTGAGCGCTTCGATACTTTCACAGTATTTATATAGGACTTAGGCCTGCTTTATAATAAAAACAACATGAAAATCTCCCTTTTTTATAATATGGGACCTTTAACATGTTTTATTACATGTTTTTATTAACATGACATAAAGATCTAAAAATAAATCCCATTGAGTGTCAACAAATATCTAAAACTGATTTTTTTTTTATTTTCTTGTTTTATTTTGGAGGGTTTTTTGGTCAATATAAATACATTTAAATCATGCAACAGTATGAAGTTTTATATAATTATCTGTGTGTTCCTGTCTTCTAATGTGTGTGGGTTTTTTTTTTTTTTTTTTATCCCAACAAGCCTCGACAGCCTAAACCAATGCCCTCTCCTGACTATGAGAACCCCATCGCCCTGCAAGCCAATTTCAAAAATCAACCGTCGCCAAAGAGGACCTGAAGGAATGGGTTGAAGTTCTCATTCAAATATGCATGTTAAAGCTTCAAATTTAAATATTATATAGATTTTGTGTCCGGAAATGTCTTCTCCATATTCTTTAGTTTCAAGTTTCAAGTTTCAAGAGAGAAGAGTGAGAGAGGCTCGTAGCGTGTCGCCATCAGTCGGCGCCATATCTCTGGTTTCTCCCCGGAAACCTGCTTCACCGGAGACATACATCTTTATCCACTTGTTTCAAGCATTCTTTGAAGCCTTGTCATACTTATATCTAGTTTTTGGTAAACTTCTACTGTAGATGTCTCACACATACTTTTGCATTCATCATTATATCTTTGGAAAATATTTTATCTGGAAACTGGAAATTACATGTGAATAAGGGGTCCCTGTTAGGCCAGTGGGTTCAAGATGGACCTCTAAGGGAAAAATAAAGGCTTTTAAGAGTTTAAGACTCCTTTAATTTTTATAATTCCTTCTCTACTCATAACAAAATATCCTTTCGGCTCATTTGTGATGATCTGAAGCTTAAAGTTTTAGGACATTTTGAGACTATTGGGTTAAGGGGTTAAAACCATAGAGGGATGGCGAGACATGCTGACGGTAATATCGCAGCCTCATTTTCCGCACACAACTTCAGTCAGACTGCTTCAAAGGATCTTCTGTACAACACACTAAAATGGCGATGTCACTTCCGCCTCATTAATTTCCACTTTGAGCCCTTTGATCTGCGAAGTGACACATAATCTTTGGTAATTTACTGGTGCACATGAAAACAGCTTATGATGTGAAATAGAATTGTCAACCAATCAGCAGACAAATGTGTTGATGGTTCACTGAGATGCTTGCCAGATGCACGGGTGTTAACTTAATATTTACTTTTCCCCCACTTAAATATTATTAATAGACATTTTTATCCAAACAAAACGTGGACACTAACATAATGAATTTTTACTCAGTTGTGATTTTGATGTTGTGTAATGCAAAAATTATTTGTAATATAATTTTCTGTACTTAATTATGTATTTCAATATATATTGCTTGAAGTTTATTTTCAAGCTTTCAGTTTGTTGACACCAGTTTATATTTATTTATTTATTTATTTATTTATTTATTTATTTTTGTGATGTCACCACTGTCGTTTTGAAGCCTCGAGTTTGACATTTCGGCCGTCGCCATCTTGTTTTTTTTTGCAACCAGAAGGGACACGAGAGGGTGGAGCTAAGTACCACCGAATGCTATAAATAAGACACTTTTTAGGCGACCAAAATGATAGGGGACATTCACATTTTCGTGACGGTCATCGTAGATCTCCTGCACGCTTGGCACACGGGAGAAGTTTCAGTTGGTTGCAATCTGCAACTTCACCGCTAGATGCCGCCAAATCCTACACACTGCACCTTTAAGCCAAAATTTGTTTTTATCCGTGGCAACAGGTGACTGTCAGTTGTGACAAAACACCTGATGTGCTTTGTAGCAGCAGCCATCTCCTGCAACATGTTGCTCCTGGCGTCCTGGACAGAACGTTTTTGGCTATTTCTGACATCCATCACCAGATGTGTGTGTCCAAGACCATAAAAACCCTCCAACAACAGGGGAAAGAGACGACAGATGAGCCAAATTTGAAACTTTTTTTAGCTAACGTGGTAACAAGCAAACACAGACGGGGCTGAAAACATGAACTTCAGTCTTGGTTGGAAAAAGTAACAGCTGCATAACATAACTGTCCTTCTATATGATGATCTAAACTCCCTGGAACAGAATGAGCTCAGAGTCATGGCGAGGTTTTCAGACAGAACGCCAAGCTCCCACATCCTCCAGAAATTCCACACGAAGCACCGGCACGCCAGTTACTTCAATCTATGCTTTGATTTCACGCTTGGGTTATTGTCTATGGTGCTGTTGTCTGGCTGCCATGCTGAATTCCTGCCTAATGTGATTAAATTGGTGGCAGTTTAGTCTGTGTCAGTGTTTGATCCCTAAAAATTAGACAAAAGCGTCCATGGGCCAAATGCGAAACTATGTCTTTTCATGCCTTTTACTGAAAGTTTTAACACAGGTGCTGGCTTGCATCATTTCATGTTTGGACTCTTTTTCTGAGCGTGCTCTGCTGTTGCCAGTAATTAATGTAATAATAAACACCTTCAGCAATTTTTTTTTCAAAATTTCTGCGAGCACACGTCGGATTCACAGAGGAAAAAAAAAACCTGCATCCATCAGTCATTTACATGCTGCCTCCCCCACTTGCCCATTCACTGCTGCATTCCTCACATTCCTTCCTTCAACAGAGGTCAGAAAACAGAGAGAGAGAGAGAGAAAAAAGATAGAAAAGTAGAAGATATCCGGAGCGTGGGTGGCTGGGGAAATGATTAGAGGGCCTGTGAAAACCACTATTGAGGACAAGCCCCCCCTTAACCCCTCCTAACACACACACACACTGAAACACACGGCCTCTCCATTACCCCATATGGTATTATCTTTGATGACAAAAGGAGGCCGAGCAACCGTTATGACGTGTGTTTCCGTGCATCACTTTCACTGGCACAAAGTTCAGCAGTTCAGCATTTGCAACCATCTGTGATCTGATGACACTAACATTTAAAGTAAAGTAGGCTGGGTTTGGTGGGGATTTCAGGATCTCATGTTTCAAGTATTCTGTATGGGTGGAGATTTTAACTATCGCAAACATTTCATAAGAAGCAGGAAGCTTAGTAGCTTCTTGGAAACTCTGCAACGTCATCCCTCAGATGCAATTTGAGCCCACTGACAACGCAGCTTTGACACAGAACCACCGATTAATGAATTACGTGAGTAACATAATGATGCTGCAATTTTAGCTTTTTAGCAGATGCTTTCATCCAGAGTCACTTAAACTGAGTGAGTAAGTCGTGACTTATTAAACAGAAATTGAACCTGCTAATGCTTTTGTCTCCAAAAAAATTTCCATTCATACAACTAATTTGGAAGTAATAGTAGGAAAAGTACCAAGTGGATTATGGGTTTTTATCAACATATCATTGACTGCCACTGCAAAATGTACTGATGGACTGAGTGATGAAGTTAGTTGAGTGTTGTGTTCCCTCATGGACCGTTGCTCTTTCAAAATGAAAAGGCGTGAATAGTCCTTTATGCAAATGAGCCCGTCCAGTGCAACGCGTCCGGCTCACGAAACTTGGACCAAGCTGTGAAACTAGGCGACCAACAGTTCTAAAATGAAACAAGATTCAGCAGTGGCATCGCCTATTTCTCACTTAATATGTTTTCAGAAGTAAATTTTGGTGGATTGTTTAGACGGAATAACAGAAAGTTTAAAAGCAGGCCGCCATGTTGTTTCCTGTTTGAAACGGCAAGCAGAAAACCAGGAACTAGGGAGGCACCGATACCACTTTTTTTCAGACCGAGTATGAGTACAAGTACTTACATTTGGGTACTCGCTGATACCGAGTACCGATCCGAGTACTTCTCTGTGCCAGAAGACCCTCGTTAACAGCCAGCTGGAGGGTGTGAGCGACACACGACAGGCTGGGGAGTCCCGCATACGAGACGGTGCGCCGCGACCGGCTCTAGGTCGGCTCGGAAAGGCTCGGGGCAAAGGTGGCCTGCTGCCGCAGCTTTACAGCGTTCCCCGCCCGGACCTCGCCGCACCGTGGACAAAGGGCTCGCTTTCCCCCTCTCTCCCCGCCGGGGAGGGATGCTGCGATTGTCGACCGGGGCGGACTGTCCTCAGTGCGCCCCGACCTGGTCGTGCCGCAGCCCATGTTAAAGGTTCCAGGGGTCTGCGGCGATGTCTGCAACCCACCCGACACGTCTTGAAACACGGACCAAGGAGTCTAACACACGCGCGAGTCAGAGGGTGCAAGCAAAACCCCGTGGTGTAATGAAAGTGAGGGCCGGCACGCAGGCTGAGATGGGATCCCGGCCCAGCGGGGTCAGGCTCACCACCGGCCCGTCTCGCCCGCACCGTCGGGGAGGTGGAGCGTGAGGATCCGAAAGAAGGCGACAAGAGGTTAACGTCACTCTGCAGTAAAGTGGTATCGGTGCCGTTGTATCAGAGCCATTTTGCGAGTACGAGTACGAGTACATGAGCACAGTTTCGGACCCGATACCCGATACTGGTAACGGTATCGGTGCATCCCTAACAGGAACCAATCAGGTGCATTCCACAAGAGGGTACGTCACCGCTTGAACGGCCAGTTGAGTGGAGCAGCGCGTCCTCTAGCGTCCTCACAAGACCTGGTGGACATGTACTGCTGGATTTAACATTATAGACATGACCACTGACTATTTCTGTAACAATTTAGCCACAAATTCACAGACTGACCATACAAGGTCCAGACATATACTCGGTTTGGACCGAGTCTTGTTTGTAGTTTTGTACTATATCTACTCCTGGTAACTTAACCATGTTAAACATTTCATGGTTATGATTAAGGAATTCAAACCATGTGGTTACAGTTAGGGAAAAATTGTTGTCTTGGTTAATTATTGAAAAAGTCGACAATGACTTGAAGGATGAGACTTTTCAATATTTAACCAAAACCACGATCTGTCTTTGTTTCAGCTGCCTAAAACTTTAAAACAACATCGTACCATCCACTACAACCTTGTTGTTTTTTTAATTTTCTCATAAAGTGGAAATGCTGAGGTGGAAAAATAGGTGTATTGATAAAAGCAAAATGCTACAAAGTGCAATGGCAACAGACTTTGAGATCTCAATGTACATGAAGCGTGTGACTTAAACATTCCTCAAGCTTCCAAAAGAAGATGAAGACATCAGATCTGTGTGGAGCGATGAGGAGACTTCCTCAGATTATTCAGGCTGGTCTCATACACCGTTTGTAACTATACCTACAAAAAACAATGAACTGTAATTCATGTATATACCACAAACTCAATGCGTATTTAATCCACATAATTGTGAACCAGGAAGTATAAAGAGCGACAAACGCTGCGTAGGAAGGAGGTCGAATGGATGGAATGGTGAAAGAAACACCGGACTTTAAGAGACCGGTAGTCCAGAAGTCAACATTGATTCATTTGTCACGTAACTTCCAGACTTAAATTCCACCACTTCCGTAGTTATTTTAACCCAAACCACAACCTTTTCCTAAACCTAACTAAGTTGTTTCCTGTGAAGACAGAAGTTTATTTTAAAAAGACTGTATGCATGACACGTGTTGCTGGACATTCATAGGAGGAATGCATGAAAAATGAGGAATAAGTTTTCGTAAGATATCATACGAATCATACGAATGAGGATATGTTGCATTATTACATGATCAAATAGAAACGTCATATTTGCATCATGTCGCAGTAGTAAATCTATAGAGCGACAAAGTCCGGGTAGGGAGGAGCTCGGGGTGGATGGATGGGTCAAACAAACTTTCAACAGGAGACCGCTGTTTGTGTCCCGCGTGAAATTAGAAGTCAACATTGACTTATTTTTTATGCCACTTCTGTAGTTATTTTAACCCAAACCACAATCTTTACTTAAACCTAACCAAGTAGTTTTGTTGCCTAAACACTGCAGGGGCTTACGCAGGCGCACTGATCGCTTGTATTGCAGGACATTCATAAAGAAACGCACAAAAAATAACTAAATAACTTTTCGTAACATATCATACAAACTGTTCAATGTGGCTACTTGATTCAACTGTAGGATCATTTTGGAGGATGTAGTTTGTAGTATTTAATATACCCTCATTGATTTAAATGGGATGGACAAACTTGTGTCAGTGTAACATAATGCAACTCAACAACAGGTGTATAAAATGGCTACTGAGTGTAGGAGAAAGCGTTACCTTCTGCTGAACTGCAGTTGGGACAAAAAAACAAAGTTACCCTTCCACCTCTGGAACTAACTTTTATAGCTTTTAAGACAGAAATATAAAGGGAAATCCATCCTGTAACACCTTTTAAAGGAAACAGATCAGACAACCATTAGCTGATGGAGGTACAGTATCTTAAGATGCCTCACGTTTATCCAGGTATCCACAAAAATGGGCCATATCATCTCAACAGTTGTGTCTGTCTGAGTCTGCAGAGCATGTGTGTAAAAGCAAGTCAATATTGCCTTTTGAGAATTGATATTCCCCAAATGTTGGCTTAACCCTCCGAGACCCACAATAGACCTGTTTTTGTCTTTTTTCGGGGGCTACAGGGAGATGCAGTTCAGCACTGTGTGTCAAGTCATAAATCAGAAATAAACATGAATTCATTCATTCATTCATTATTTATGGTATGGTAAAAGTGTATAAGGACTTAGAACATTATGATAGAAGTATATGATGGTCATCCCCATGCTTTATTATGTCTCATAAGTTGTTGCAGCAATTTTTGGGTTGATACCATTTGTTACACAGATTTGGTGCTAAATTGAACCATTTTTTACCACTGGAGAATTGATAAAAAAAGATCAATAAACCCTCCAAAATACCAAATTAAGACACCAAGACCTCGAGGAAACCCATTGAAAAAGCCATGCTGTGATTTGGTATCAAACACTTTTGACATTTGGAGATTTCTGCAGTAATTGCATTTTTCGGCGATTGGATGGCGAGCACTTCTGTTCCCTGGAAACTGCTCAGAAACCCCATTATTGTCAATCTAGCTAGGAAAGACATCCATAGTTTGTGACTGAAAGTTTAATGGATCTTTGGTTATCCTAGAAGTCACCACAGGCTATTTTATACAGGGAGGTCAAGTTTAAAAAAAAAAATGGTCTCACTACACTGAAATGTCTCCTATGGGGATTAACATCATCACACATGAATACAGTTGGGCTCATTGGATCCACAAGAGTCTCAGCTTTACAGTGATACCCAATTTATGTAATTCCAAGACTGTTTAGGGACCCCAGTATGCAGAAATATTCAGATACACCATTTTAGAATAAGAGAAAATAACATTTATACTGCATGAAAAAAACTGCATGTGATTATTATAAAGTGGGCATGTCTATATAGGGGAGAACCCATAGAACTCATTTTTATCCACATATCTTGAGGTCAGAGGTCAAGGGACCCCTTTGAAAATGGCCATGACAGTTTTTCCTTGCTAAAATTTTAGCCCAACTTTGGAGCATTATTTAGCCTCCTACCCGACATGGTATGACCATGACATGGTTGGTACCAGTGGATTCATTTAGGCTTTCTAGTTTCATATTATATCTGTAGCTTCACTCTAGCCATACAACTGAACCTGCTAGAGCCTCTGAAAGACAGTAAAGTCAGCCGGGGTCAGCGGGTCTCTTGGCAAATGATCACTACTTCATTGGAAAATGACTAAATGTGTGACTTCTTGCGAAGCTTCTGAGCAATGGAATATAGTGATAGTGTGGAGATAGTAACAGGTTGGTCAACAGTTGATCAGCAGTCAGAAGTTGATTATAATGACAAACTTTTCAGAACCACCTTGCGAGACTACATGATGAACAGAAAATCTAAAAAAAAAAAGAAAGCTGTGAGAAGCAGAGACATGTAAGCTTCAAATGTAGGTCAGGTCAGGTCATTGAGGAGTCACTACTGCTTACATTTGAATATTCTTCATAGTATCATTGTATTGTAGTTGTTCTGAACTGTATATAGTATTCAGCTAATTCTTTACATATATTTCATACAATCTTAATGCAGATGTTGAGTTTAAACTATGCTCAGTTTCACTTGTTCCTTGTGGGATAGTTGAATTCCAGGAAACATAGGGAAGTAAAAGCAGACAAGGAAATTTAAGGGTAAATTGTCACGGTCCCTCCTCTGAGACACCTGCCTGTTAGGTGAGTGTGTTTTTATTGTTTTTCTGGTTTTTAGTATGAGTAATGTGTGTTTGCTTGTTCCCCCTCCCCCCCCTTGTCGTCTTTCTCTATCTCACAACTCATCATGATCTGCAATCGACACTCTTGCCAGTCTCCTACGATTACCACACCTGCCCACCAATCAAGCAGGCTCCCCCTTCACTTCTTAAACCCTGCTCCAATGGCCAGTCTCCACCGGACCGTTGCCATCCACGATCTGTCAATGTGCCACCACGCCTCCAGCTCCTGCTAGTGATCTTAGTTAGTTTGTTTTTTTTGGTTTAGCTTAGTTCAGTTAGTTAGCTAGTTTGTTTCCTGTTTATCTATTGGCCTGCCTGCTCGTGACAACTAACTACTTTCCTCCGCTCTCCAGGAAAAACCTGCCAGCCACTTCAGCTCATCCAGCCAGCTCACATCCGTGGAACCCCTCCTCTCCCCTCACCACCGCCAACACCAGCCAGCATAATCAAAAACTCCTGCAATAACATACTTACATTTGCACCTACCTGTTTGTCCAGCATCTGTGGGTCCAGCCACAGAAACCATGAGAATAATATTGCAACGTTCCATCTTTAAAATCACTTTTGAAATGCTTCAAACATTAAAACTGATGACCTGAGAGTGTCGGAGGACTTTACTGACCTTGAAACAAGTCGTGAACACAACATTGATACATCACCACTTTTTAAGTTGATTTATTACACGGCTTTGTTGAACACTCGTTTCCGATTGGTCAATCACGGCGTTCTACGGTCTGTTAGTTCTTTATAGCAGACCGTTGTAATGTATAGCGGACCGTTGCTATGGGCGAAGCTCTGATGTCGGACTCTGGATGACCGTTTTTGTGTCAAATTATCGATTTCTTAAGTAAGTAGCTGTGTAATAAGCGGGATGATGTACAGCTAGCACAACAATGACCGCTGTACATTATCTCTTAAATAAACAAACGCATCCAGCAGTTACGGAGCAACATTATCATTCACTTGGAGTTGTGTTTGTGGCCAATATTCACTCTTCTTTTAGCTCTGTTTTTGGTCTCCACCAACTCCTGAGGGAAATAATTGTCCCTATAGATGCTAAATGCTCCACCATGTTCACCAACTAGTCTCTAACAACACGTTCTCATCTCAATTCGTTACATACCGTCGCTTTGTCACGCCCCTTGGCGTCACTTTAGGTTTAGGCAACAAAACCACTATTGTTAGGTTTAGGAAAAAAATACATGGTTGGGTTTAAAACTACTACGTTTGTACAGTGAAAATGACACTAAACGTTGTGAATACGGGAACTGAACAAACAGCTGATTGTAACATGACGCACAGGACATGAACAGCGTTCTCCTGGATCAAAGCCTTGTGTTTGTTGGATCCATCCACTTCCCTTCCAGTCCACTTCGCCTCCAGCCCACTTCCCCTCGGGCCCACCCGGAGTGTGTCTTTTCGCTCTTTAAACTATACGTCACCACACTCCCTGCGCACTTTCTCAGAGTGTTTACTGTTGCCACAGATGGGTTTACATTGTAGTTGTGCGTTTCATACCGGTGCTAAAGGGTGCCGTATGCGATGGCCATGACAAAGCATCGGTATTTAACGCCCTTGGATGAAAATGGGCTGTCTATAACTGTGTATGTCTGCTGTTTGGTGCTGAACAGGTAGTATATACAGTGGCTTTTTACAGCTGTTTCTTTAAAAACAGCTGCATGTTGCTGCTGAAAACGACTCTCTGAGAGCAGTGAGAGTGAACCAAGACAGTAAAGTTGTGAGCCGGACAGCTGAACAATGAGAGGAAACTCTCTATAAAGCTCCGTGAAGCTGAGTGGAGCTGAAGATTCAACTGAGCAATGTCTTTTATACTGTCACATTGTCATTTGATACATTATTAGTATAAAAATATTAATTATAGCCGCTTCAATCAGGCTTCAACCACAAATCCAACTAAAACAGAAACTGTATGTGATTGAAACAGAAAGTAACTGACACAGAAATGACTTTTCACTGAGGGGAACTGACGTGATCACACAAAAAACCCTCTGACGATGGAACTCTCAACTCTGCAGAATTTCACAAGTGTAACCTCAATTTCAGGGGATTAATAATTCATGATGCTTCTTGATTTTCAAGATGTATTGTCAAGCCAGGAAGTTATGAAATGTAAAAACACAAAAAATCACCGTTCTTTGAAACTCTAGAAATTCCACAAGAGTAAAATACGCAGTTAAGGTGTCAAAAACGGAAGGAAGTGGTGTTATTCTGGTTGAGTTTTAGTTCCTTTAGGTAGCCACACTGGGAGCTGCCCAGTATGACCACAGACTTGTAACTGGTGGAGCAGCTGGGGTTCAAGAGCACATTCATTGTGGTTGAGAGTATATTTCTCCTGACTGTGCCAGGAGGGAAAAGGGTCTTTGTTTACTTGAGTTTATCATCTTCCCTGCATTTATTATTAATGGACTGTGCTGCTGGGATGTCGTCACTTCATCTACACTCATCACTTTTCCCCTTTTTCCCTTTCAGTTTCATAATTTCCTGTTTTCTCTTCTCTAAATTAGCAGAAAAATACACGAGAAGACGATATGGAAATGAGATAAGAGAGGTGTCAGTGTCCAAAAGTCTATTTATCATATAAATAAATGATCTTTTCTTCTTCTTGTCGCTTTCTGCCTTGTTAACCCTTACAAAAAAAGAAGTTTATTCAAGTGTGCTAATACAGTAGTATACTTCTTTAAACCTAAAATAAGAGAGTATGCTTTCAGTTTACTTTGTATGTACTTATCAGAGATACACTTAACAAAATTATACTTGGCTTATACCGACTAGTAAACAGAAAAGTCAAAGTATACTTGACTTATACTGAAAAGTTTAGGAAAAGTATAAGTATATTTGGCTATAGTAGTATAAGTACTATAAGTTTACTTTAAGAATACTTACAAGTAAACTTTCAGTATAAACTATTAAACTACTGTAGTAGTTTACTGAGAGTATACTTAACTAAATAAACTAAAAAGTGGGCTACAAGTATATAACTAGTAAACTGACAGTATAAGTTCACTTGTAGTTCAGTTCATATCGTAGTTGCATTACAAAATACAACTTGGATGTAAACTAGTTGTGTACTCAAAGTTTACTGCTCTTACATTTAAAGTATACTTAAAAATATACTTATATATAAACTAAAAAGTGGGCCAATTTAGTCCCAAGAAGTGTTCAAGTATACTACTAATACACTGATATTAGTATACTTATTACATAAAGTATACTTTGGCTGATACTGAAACGTTTACGGAAAAGTATATTTGGCTAAGTATTATAAGTTCACTTTCAGAAAACTTACAAGTATACTTGCAGTAAAAACTATTAAGCTAGTAGTTTACTGAGAGTATACTTTACTTTCATAAACTAAAAAGTGGGCTAGAAGTATATAACTAGTAAACTAACAGTTTACCTATGAATGAATGAATAGTTTTATTGAATGAATGAATAGTATTAAGTAGTAATAGTAGTTTAATAATACTTGAAAATATACTTTTATAAACTAAAATGTGGGGCCAATTTAGTCCCAAGAAGTATTCAAGTAGTACACTTACAAGTCTGCTACTAGTACATTGATATTAGTATACTTATTACATAAAGTATACTTGAGATTACAATACTTTTTTTAAGGGAATATTTCATTTTATTCACTTTCTGGCATCTATACCTCAGTTTGATGTGTGAACAAGAGACAAAAGCAGAAAGGGAGGTGATGACCTCAGGCTACAGGAGGGAAAGGCCGGTGAAGACAGAGAGAATTGCTCAATTTGGTATTTTCTGCAACTTCTATTTAATTTTATTGCTGATTAATTTAATTCAGAGTCACCTCAACAAACAAAGAAATTTTAAGCTTTTTTTTTTTTTTCAGATGAGAGGGGTTAGAGGAGGGGAGGGGGGGGGGGGGGGCGGGG
>CAKAKR010066685.1:19510-48311 GCA_916700685.1 Adelosebastes latens
TAGATGCCACCAAATCCTACACACTGTCCCTTTAAAGTTGCAATCCGTTAAACCAAAAGCTAAAAGCCACTAAAAATCTTCGTAGAGCTGAGGGGAACTGCAGAGTTAAGTGACAAATTGTAGTGCGTTCGACACCTTTCACATTACACATAATTACTTGATCCGTTGTTAATATTTAGTTCAGCTTTAGTTCGTCTCAACTATCTTGTAATGATTCCCATATTTCAAGGTTTGTAGAGGTTTCTCAGCCCATAAGTTATATAAATAAATAAATCAGAGGTACAATTTTTATTAACATCTAAAAACACATTAAAAATATGTGTCCTCACCACCTGTTAAGAAGTCAAATATTACATCTCGTGGTTTGCCAGTTCCTTGAAAGTAAACAGTTGGTTTGTTTACTGGTTTTGGCACTGTGTGGCACTTCCTGCCAGACGCCGCTCACATCAGTTCAGAAGTTCATTGGAAGTTCTTGAGGTCCGGCCGAGGAAATGAGGCGTTCACTGTGTCAGACACATGACTGACACGAAGTAGAACGGAAACTGTGGAACTGTGTGTGTGCGTGTGTGCGAGACGCTGCACGCGTGTGTTGATGTTTCGTGTGCTGACGAAATGACCTGCTAAATACATCAAAAGACGGCCGATTCACTCTGCTTCTCAAGCACTTCTGCTGTGAGCTATAATGCTGTCACAGCTGTTTGCTCTGCCAGATGCATGACTGTACGCTCCGCTGCCGGGGGATGTTTTCCTAGTGTGACAGAGGGTTTTTTGCTGATGTCTTCTTCAGTAATTTTCCAATAGCCTTATGAAGCTATTCCAAATTTCTTGTTTGTGCTGACAATGACCTGCCGTGACCTGTAATTGGATGTAGAGGAATTGTGCAATAACAGATATTTAATGGGGTATTTCGGCAGAAGGCTGTATATGCTCTTATTCATTGAAGCTGAACATCTGTTTGCTGTCATTTAGGGGGCTCTAATGGGATTATACTGTATGTATTTAAACATTGCTTCACTTTGAAGGCGTAAATCTTCCTATCGGTGCTGTTGTTTATGTCATTAGGCAGAATTCAGGGGAAGTGAAACATTTCACTTCCAGATTTTTGATCATATCACTTCACTTGAGAGCAACTCAACCGAGTGCCGTGGAAATCCTGTCAAACAGAAGAGATTGTGTCATGTTTAGCTGTAACTCTCTGTTTAAGAGGCCAGACAGACAGTGCCACATTCCAGGTCTTGGAATAAGATCCACACGTGATTTTTAATTCATGAAAGATTATTTCGCAGCTGTTCGTGTTTCCTGTTTCTCTGCCCAGTTAATGCTGGGAGAGGCTGCAGCTGCCATTTGAGGAATAAACAAGAGGAAAAAAAACATATGATTGAGACAGAAAAAACTTCACAGTGACATATTTTTTAAAAAAGCAGCAAGTTTGATGAAAGAGTGTGATGACTCTTCTTCAGTATACAGGTTGTGTACACATGTTAAAGTCACTAATCCTTAAAGTTTTCATGAAATTGCACCATTTTTAATACTATTTACTATATACTTTTTTTAAAGGTCCCATATCGCATATATCCCATATATTTTCAGGTTCATACTTGTATTTTGTGTTTCTACTAGAACATGTTTACATGCTTTAATGTTTAAAAAACACATTATTTTCCTCATTCTGTCTGCCTGAATATACCTGTATTTACCCTCCATTTGAAACGCTCCGTTTTAGCTCATTTCAACGGAATTGCGTTGCTAGGCAACAGTTTGGGTCCATGTTTACTTCCTGTCAGCTGATGTTGTTTACATACACTGCAACAGGAAATAAACTGGGACACATTTAGAATGTTTACGTTTAAAACCATGTAATGGTCTAAATATTGTATATTTGTGACATCACAAATGGACAGAAATCCTGACGGCTTGTTTCAAACGCACAATTTCTGAATACAGGCTGTGTGTATTTCTCCGTATATTGAGCGTTTTGATAGTTTAACAGTAATTATATAGCACTTAAACCTGCTTTATAATGTAAAAGACATGAAAATTTCACTTTTAACAATATGGGACCTTTAAGCAAAATGTATCAATGTATCTACATACTCTCTATATATTAGTTTTCATTGTTAGTGGCGGAGTCTGCCAATCCCATACTGGATTCAATTTCATTACTTTTACAAGAGCATGGAAACGATGCGTGTAGGTAATCTAGCGTTACTGTTTGTAATTGTATCTGAATGATAACAGCTTCACAGTTTACTGTTCACGCTCCATTAAACTGTGTTAGAGCGGCTGTTAAGCGCAGACATAAAATCTGAGCGCAGTTTGGCAGATTGGCCACAATTCTACTGCTGAAGAGGGCTTTACTGACAACATTTAATCATTAAAGCATGTAATGAATTAGTGTCCTCTATCTTGATTGTTTTTAAGTGCGCTTTTCACAAGCCAACATTTAGTCTGTTTAAATCGAATACTGGTGTGGTACCAAAACAACCAAACAAACCCTAGTGTATTTTGATTGCAGTGAGACCATAATCTGACCAATGTTGCCGGAAGTGAACCAAAACACAGGCTGCCTGTGTGGGTATTTGTTCAGATGGACATGGGTACACGACAAGGCTAACATGAGTGGGAGAGGACTGACCTGGACTTCTGCAGAAGTCTGATGTTTGCTTGACATCTGGGCCGAAGAGAGCACACAGAATAAAGTCCACAAAACTAGTGACGTTTATAAAGTCATTCAAGATAAACTGGAGGAGAAGGGATTTGCGTGCAGAGTAGATCAGCGCCGAGTCAAAGTGAAAAAAACTCCACAGCAAGTGGCAGCTCACGAGACGAAAAGATAAATTTGCTCCTCTGTAAACGCCCTTTAGCAACTTATTATTATTTTTTTTTATTTTGTCCACTTTAATTTATGCAGTGTGAAACAGAACCAGACTAAATAGAAAACGAACCAAAAGAATCAATTTCACTCTAAAACGAACTGTTGCTTGTGAAAGACAAACCTGCATGACTGTGACACCAAAACAGAAATAAATCTGAATACTTGATTCTTTTACTAAACAGATAAAACTGCATGTAAACATCTAAAGTTGACTTTATCTTTTGCACCAGACACTAGTGTCTTTAGTACAAATGTAGACGGGATCTTCCCCACAGTGACCTTTGACCTTAAAGTAACTGCAGTTAGTGTTTGAATGGTAGTAAAAGTGTTTAAAGTGCACCGTGTCAGACACCAATGACAGAGTGGATGTTTTCCCTCTAAAGAGTGCAGCCTGAAGCGTCTGCCTGGTGATGTCATCACATAGATTAATGTGAGTCACGCCGCTCCGCCACCTCCCAGCCACCTCCCCCTCTCCTTTTCCACCAGGAGGCCCAGAGCAGGCTGCATACCTCTCATTCCTTCACGCTGATCTAACGCTAACGGACAGTTCACTTCTTTGTTGCCCTGAGTTATGGGATTTCTGAAGTTGCATCAACCAGCGGATAGATTTACAGACATGAGCTATCTTGATTAAAGTGTTATTTCCTTGAGATCATCACCGATCAAGACAGCTTAACAGACCAAGACACAACAAACCACAAAGGGATTATTCATTCTCAGATTGATTGAAAGAGATGACAGCTTCGTGATTTGTTTCCGTGCATTTATTAAACACAGGGTGAGGTATTAAAAAGTTGGAGACCCATTCATTCCTGAGAGCTTACACAGAAAACATTGCTGCTACCCACATTCATGCCTAGAAATCATTTTAGTTTGTGGTTTCTGATTGAAACCAAAATTAAGTCCTCATAGAGCGCTGCAGGAATGAGTCCTAAAACCTGGAAATGAGGTAGCATTTTAGCACTTCTGGTTCCGTTGTCTGGAAGTCAATAGGTTTTTGGTTAGATGCCTGTAATAAGGTCTGTGGTTAACACAAGCTGAAGAGATTTTAACGTTTTGTTCTACGACATAAAATACATCAATAAATACCCCACTCGTGAATTTTGCAGCCTTTATGCGTCTTAAAAAAGGCGGTTGTTAACAAGTAGCTGAATGAGAAGGCAAAACATCATCACGCCGACTCGTCCGCCTTCACAGCCTCGTTGTGTATTCGTTTATAGCCTAACGTTAGCTTTTTACTTCTGGGGATTGCATTCACTCATATCAAATATCAAATCATAAATGTGGAGTTCATTTGTGAAGATTATCTTGCTGAACAAAAACCTGTGTTTGCCACAGAGCTTATTTTCTGCAATAATCCAAAACCCAATGGAACAATCTCGTTGGCTTTTTGTTGAGGGAACCAGAGGCCTGTACTACAAAGCAGGATTTGGCGTTAGAGAGGTAACTTCAGGGTTAACCCTTCAGTCCTACGGAGGTGGATCATTTCTTACCGGGGTAGATTACCATGGTAACTTATGCTGAACAGCTAACCTGCTCCGGAGCAGGTTATGTTCCAGATAAGAGATCAACTCGTATTAAAGCACCTCCTACTGACCAATCAGAGCTCTGTGTGGTGATTGTATGATAATATTACACACATATGAAGAAGTTAAAGTCATAATCCAGGCTATAAACAACACAGTTTAAACTGACAAAGGCAGGAAGGACAGTTGGATTTATGCTGTGGGTGTTTACCGCTTTGAATTATGTTTTTATATGTATTTTTTTTTACTTGTTCGTTTCACACCGCCGGAGAGGGGGGGACGCAGCGGAAAGAAGGTTGAAATAGTCCTACACGCCAAATAAGTGATAGGGTATAATTAAATGTAATCCTTTCATCCATTACACTTCCTAAAACTATATATATTTAGGCGATAATATCTGACTTTTGAGTATTCCGTTACATTAATTAATAAGTCTGTTAATTTACGTATTCACACATCAGCATTTTTTTCTTTTGCCAGCTGTCCTTCCTGCATTTGGTAGCTTCACATGTGTTAATTTTAGTCTGGATTAAGTGTTTAACTTCTGTCTAATATAGTTTGCTCTTCCTTTGTAAAATGTGCCTGTCTGTCTGCAAGTCTGTGGACTTGTCCATGTCTGTGATTGGTCAGATGCTACAAACACCTCCCCGTTCATGTGAATGCCCTCGCAACCAGACTGAGAAACCCTGGGTTGATTTACCGAGTTGATAACCACCTTCGTAGGACCGCTAAGCGTGATCTCGTTTGTTAGGGCTAGTGAAGCCAGATAACGAGAAGATACCCTGGGTATGTTGAACTCGCTTCGTAGTACAGGCCTCAGGCCGATGCTAACTTCCTGGTTGGCCTACAAAAATACGTCATCCCTGGAGCACTCTATTGTTATGGTCCTAGAGGTTTTTGTTAAAGTTTGTTTCCTGTTTTAGTTTGAAAGTCCTCTCCTCTTGTGTCTTGTCTTGTTTAATTTCCTGCCTTTCTTTGTTTCCCGTCTGTGTGATTATCCGCCCCGCCCTTATTAGTTTCACCTGTTCTTCGTCAGCCCTGCTGTCACCTGTCCCTTGCTATCTCTCTCCTTTCCTCGTGTTTTTAGTCTCTGTGCTGTCCCTTGTCTTTTGTCAGTTCATCTCCATTGTCTCCACCCAGACACCCAGCACGAAACTGGAACAATCCGGTAAAACCAGGGTCATCTGGTCACCATACTTTAAAACCAAACAAACAGCAGACAGACACAGTCAGCAACTAGCTGTTTAGCATCTAAATTTAGCAGCTAAACAACCGGATATTTTATCAGAAGGTGGTGGAGACCAAAGACAGAGCTAAAAACAGAATAAATATAGGACTTAGATTTATCAGGTGGTAAGACACATGACCATATAGCCATCCATCCACACTGGACCTCCTCAGCAGGAGTTGATATAAGAATATTACTCCATAGATCATTTCGAGCTGTTTAAACAAGCGACTAACGCTGATGTTTTTTGGCTGAGGCGATTATTCGCAGCACCGCAAGACGTTGTTTCCCAGAAATACAAATTATCAGTCTGCAGAAATCTGTCTGTTTCCTCCTCTCACACTCATTCAGCTACTGAATATGCATTAACAGTAAATCACCGTCTGACCTATTTCCTATTTTGGTCTCAGAAACTTTATTCACACCGCAGACCTTTAAATCTGAACTGCTGCTCTCATCAGGTTTTTTTAAATGACTGTAAAACAGGATGCAATTTACATCTGATGCTGAAATAAAACACATTTCATTTAGCGTATATGACCTTTGAATTTTGGATCAGCCTTTACCTTTATGCAAATCAAGTTTGTTGTTTTGGTTTGATCTTATTGTTTTGCTTAATCACTGCTCCGGCAGGTGCATACAATTATAAAAAACAAAAGTAAAAGATTTCCCTACTGAATCATTCACAAAAGCAGAACACATGCCGCTTCCCGGATTAATCCCGTATGCATGTTTTCTAGATTTAGGTTGGAAATAAAAATGTGTTTCCGTTCAGCTTTGTGGTTGTGAGTTGCTACACTCTCCGCTGCAGCCCAGTAGCCACCTGTTGTGACCGAGTGCAGCTGTAAACACAGTGAGCAACTACTGCTGGATGTTATTTTGCTGTGTCAGCCTCTTTGTGGTGCTACAAGTTGAAGAGCTGGAAAACTTTACTTTTTTTTAATGTGACAGATTGCAGACTGATTATGAATTATGAAAAAAAACCTTAGAACTAAGGTGGCCAAAAGAGGTCAACACACTGCAGCTGCAAGAAACACTACAGTTACAGAAAACACAAGCAAATGCAGAAACATGTCACTAACTTTAATCTTTTCTTGTCTTTTCAGTGATTCATGACTCCATTCCTTGTCTCCTCCACCTGCTGCTATTGGCTGAGCTGTTTGTCCATTCATCATCTCGTCCTGCACACAGTCCTCCACCCTGTGGCATGTTCAGATCAATGCTCCTTCAGGTGGACAGCTTGAAGAATTTATCCACAAAACTCCATGACTTGGTAAGATTTCACTGTACTGCTTGGACGAGCTGTATGATTAATATTTGAATCTATTATTATCTTTAATCTGTGCAGTTTATAGATGTCTTAAAGGTTCTCTATACGATATTCAGAGCATTAATATATAGCAGCTAACAACTATTGTCTACCTGAGCAGAGAATGAAGTCACTCTCCCTCTGTGTGTGTTGTAATCTGAGCTTCTCCTCACTTTGTTGACATCGCCGGGCCGGCCGCACGTGCTTTTAGTGCATATTAGTGCATGTGAGCGTGCCCCACTGGCTTGCTCATGGCCGCCGCTCTGCACTGCTCTCAAACTTACGCTTAAAAAACTTTGACAATAAAACAAAGAAACAACAAACTAACTAACAAACAGATCGGTTGGTTGGTAGAAAATACAAATTAACATACAAAAATCATGAATTGTTGTGATGAATAAATGTTTAATAATATATGAACATTTAAATATGCAATTGTCTGTATGCCAATTTCATTTAACGTGAATATTCCTCAAAGCTGCGAAAAGGTCCCCATAAAAGGTCATAGTTTAGACAGACAGATAAATAGAGGAAAAAAAAGTTATCCAGTGTTTTTATTCATCTGAATTACTGATTCTTTTTCTTTTTAAAGCAACTTTCTCTTCTCTTCATGTTCCCAACAGACAGACGATCAACTCATAAACTTTGAGGATGTGGAAAATAGACTGGACGGTCTTCCTCATATTAAACACACTGCAGCTCATATCAGCTCATTGAAGGTAAAGTTTCTTAATTTTTCTACAACACTTTACTGTAGAAAGGCTGTTTACGTCAGAACTTACATTTATATTTCCTCTCTCTGTCTATTTAATGTCTCCACAGATGAACCAGTCCCTCTCCCAGCTGTTCGTGTACACTCAGTCCTTCAGACTGCACGTCGACTGGTTGAAAACAGCCAAATTAAACGTCAGTTTGTCCTCCCAGTCAGCGGAGGGCGCCAGCTCCCACCTCCTGAAGCTGTCCAACCTCGTTAATACGTCTCTTCACCAGGTGAGAAGACCGACACGGTTTGGTTTATCTACATGGATTATTTGGACGATAATTATATTATATTATTATATTATATTTTAAAATGAAAAGATAAACGGTAAATAAATGACTTTTTACTCAAGTTCAAGTTATAATCAGTGATTAAAAAAAGGCAGATTATACAATTTGATATTAAAATTACAGTAATTTATAAATAGAAAGTTAAACTAGAAAATTGCTTCATCAAACAGAAAAGAAAAACACGGAAAATGACACGTGGAATAACTGAAACACAAATGCTCATAAGCAAAGCTTAACCCTTTAATGTCCCCCATAAGAAAAAATCATTAGCTTTACTACCTTTACCATAAAAGGACAACTGAATTGTGGTAGCTTAAGTTTTTAGAAAATGATTTGCCCCTTAGTAGACTTTTATTTTAGTATCAAGTTACATAATTCTGTTTAGTACGGCCTCTGACACTATGATATGTCAAAAGAATATGCCTACCTTTGAAAATGAAACCAAAACAGAGTCCTCATGTCTGGAGTGACTTTCTTGTTGCTGACTTCCTGTTAGGAGGCGGACTGGAAAGGCATGCTATTTAAAGACACAGCGACATCTAGTGGATGTTTTTTAGCATAACATACCTAAACCAAGTGGTAGAGACGGCTCAATCAGGTTGAGTTAAGATATAGTGACTCAAAATGTGCTCTACCAAACAGTCGAGCAGAACATTAAAGGGATGAAAATTTAATGAAAAAGGAAAAATCATTACTCTTAGAGAACATTACTCAATTGGGAAAAAGCTGAACTATAAGTGTAGACTCTTCCAAATAAGACCAGATCTTTAAAATTCATTAAGCACCATCATATTAATGTCTTCATTCAAAATGATCACATTTATAAGTTTCACATCTAGTTTGGCTCAGCATCATTTAGTTCAGTTAAATATAAAGAATTAAATAGGAGAGTAATGAGAATATAAAGAAAGACATACAAGAGAATAAACAAGAACAACGGTAAAACAAATAAAAGAATATTAAAGGTCCCATATTGTAAAAAGTGAGATTTTCATGTCTTTTATATTATAAATCAGGTTTATAAGTGCTTTATAAATACTGTTTGACTATCAAAACGCTCAGTACACGGAGAAATACACACAGCCCGTATTCAGAAATTGTGCGTTTGAAACAAGCCGTTTCGATTTCTGTCCATTTGTGATGTCACAATTATACAATATTTACACGGTTTTAAGCATAAACATTCTAAATGTGTCCCAGTTTATTTCCTGTTGCAGTATATGTAAATAACATCAGCTGACAGGAAGTAAACATGGACCCAAGCTGTTGCCTAGCAACGCAATCCCGTTGCAATTTAGTTGAAATGCACTAAAACGGAGTGTTTCAGACAGAGGATAAATACAGGCATATTCAGGCAGACAGTATGAGGAAAATAAAGGTTTTTTTTTAACATTACAGCATGTAAACATGTTCTAGTAGAAACACAAAATACAAGTATGAACCTGAAAATGAGCATGATATTGGACCTTTAACTGAATTCTGGAGTACTAATTCCTGTTGTCCAGTGGAGGATTTCCCATTAAACTCTTGTGGCGCTAAAAGGAAATTAATCAGATTTGCTTTGACTTCTAAGCTGCTGCCTAAAGGTCTTTTCAGACCAAACATGAATACTTCATTTGAATAAATCACACAGCAATTTAAAAATTTGAACCATCCATCTCTATGAGCCATCTACACCGAATCCGATATTTTTGTTTTTCGCAACCCGGTATTTTTTTTCCGCAGCTGTTTCGATTTCTGGATGCCAATGTCATAACTCTGTTTATACCGCCACACAACAATATTGATATTGATCTTGCTAAATAGTGTCCATTGATTGAGATTTTAGAAGTTTTGAATGTCAGTCGTCATATTTTATGATGCCATCACCCTAAAATAATGGGGAAAATGTGAGTTTGTGTGATTGTTGTTATACCTCTAAACATTGATCATTGTTTCTGTCTTTAGATCAGTGAAGAGATTCCTTCGTCGTCGTCTCCCTCCCTCCCCATTGTCTCCACGGCCTTCGATGTGCTCAAGTTCTCCGTTGAGATCTCTCAACAGCTACAAGTCTTTTGTAACTGGTCAAAAAGAGTGTTGGGGCATCTCCAGAGATCCCACTGCCGTAAAGGCTAAGCCTCCGCCTTCAGCACATAAGCAACTGGTAAAGTCTTCCCATAAAACCACTGTTAACTTATATATGTAAATGCTTTTTATCCAGTGAAGAATTGTAGACATGGCAATGTTGGTTGGTTGTTTGGTCCACCACTTTGGTCCAGACTTAAATATCTCGACAATTATTGGATGTATTGCCATGAAGTTTGGTACAAATTTTCATGGTGACCATTGGATGCATTTTTATGACTTTGGTGACCCCCCTGACTTTTCTTGTAATGCCGACCACATGTCAAAGTGTTAATATTTGAAAAATATTTCAATGTTTACTGAATGGATTGGCACACAATTTGGTACAGACATTCAAGGTCCCCAGATGATGAATCGTACTGAGTGGTGATCCCTTGACTTTTCTTGTAGTGCCACCATGAGGTTGACGTGTGGTTTTGAGTGAAAGAACTGTTGAATGGATTGCCATGACATTCACTTATCCAGTAAAATATCTCAATGTCTACTGGATGGATTGGCACAACATTTGGTGCAGACATTCATGTTCCCCATCAGGATGATTTGAAACCACTTTGGTGATCCCCTGACTTTACATCTAGCGCCACCACCAGATCAAAATGTCACTTAGTCTAATACTTATTCCTGCTAAGCTAAGGACATTCCCACCAGTTTTAGATTTGTGTTTAGTGCTACTTAGCAAATGTTAGCATGCTAACATGCTAAACTAACAGGGTGAACATCATATATCATACTCATCAGTATGTTAGCATTGTCATTGCAAGCGATCTGCTGTTAGCATCATATAATCGCAGAATTGAAACTGTTTCGACGCAATATTGGGAGAGTTCTAGATGCGTCAATTCAGCAGTAAACAGAATGTAAGTTTATCGAATGTTCTTAAGAAAATATGTATTTGTCTCATTTTACATGTAGCCTTTTTAAAATGTGCGGTACTAATGCACTGTGCAGAGGCACTCCGACCTGTGACCTTTACTCCCTTTGAGACTGTTTACATTCACAGTGCCTGCTATAAGTGTCGATCTACTCAGTGAGCTAAATGACAAGAAAATGTTGTTGAACAATTAATATTTTTCTACTGTTTTTTTTTTTTAACCTATTTGGGATGCTATTTATGAGCTTTTTATATATTATAGTGTGAGATGCAGGCATCTCACTTTTTTCTATGGTTTATGTAATATTTAATAATATTAATAATAAGGTATTGTCATACTGTAGTGCCTTTTACAGTATTATTTATATATTTTGTATGTTTTGTTTTTGTACGTTGACATGAAGTCATTAATAAAATGTTACACTTGAAATCTGACTGCTCCGTGGTGATGTACTGTACTGCTTAACATAATCACACTTTACACTGCACTGCATCAATGATCATATCCAAATGTTCTGTACTAATGCACTGTGCAGAGGCACTCCCACCTGTGACCTTTACTCCCCTTGAGGCTGTTTACATTCACAGTGCCTGCTAAGTATTGATCCACTCAATGAGCTTTCAACATATAAATAATAAATAAATGATGAATTAATTTGTAATTGGGTTTAAAGGTCCCATATTGTAAAAAGTAAGATTTCCATGTCTTTTATATTATATTTATTTCTGTCCATTTGTGATGTAAAAAATATACAATATTTAGACCCTTACACGGTTTTAAACGTAAACATTCTAAATGTGTCCCAGTTTATCTCCTGTTGATGTGAATGACATCAGCTGACTGGAAGTAAACATGGACCTAAACTGTTGCCAGGCAACGCAATTCTGTTGCAATTCCGTTGAAATGCACTAAAACGGAGCGTTTCAGACGGAGGGTAAATACAGGTATATTCAAGCAGACAGTATGAGGAAAATAAAGTTTTTTTTTAACATTACAGCATGTAAACATGTTCCATTAGAAACAAAAAATACAAGTATGAACCTGAAAATGAGCACGATATGGGACCTTTAAATAGAGCAGTTCTTTAAAGGAAAATCATCCAGAAATCAGCACACCCAGTTAACTTTTAGTACCAAATTACACGGTGCATTCAGGAGATAATTAGGAAATAACACACCCGTTAAATAAAGTGTTACTGACACTTTCTGCCTACACAGCAGCTCTGCCTCCTAACAAACATTACACATCTGCAGCTGCTGCAGCGCAAACACCGGTAAAGCACCCGAGGTTAAAAACGTCCACACAAGGCCGAGTGACACACACGGGGAATGCACAGACCGCTGCTGCTGTTCAGCTGCAAGCTGTGTGAGTGAGTGGCCTGAAGTAACACAGTGACTTGCATAATGTCAGCGTGTTGACATGTGGACACAGACAGATGATCTCACACACACAGACAGACTTTCGCTGTAACCAACGCCGGCCTTCCTCCAGGGAGAGTCGGAGTGATCCGGCAGTTGTACGGACTGCGGTCACGGGTAGCAGCTGAGAGCTTGATCTACAACCAGCAGGCGCTCTGGGTGTTAGAGGGACATTCTTTGACTGGAAATAGAGAGAGAGAGGGAGGAAGAAAGACATGTTTGTAATGCAGAGAGAAAGAGAGAGTGACAGGTGATAATTTGTTGACTGACAAATCAGCAGGTTATATTGTCACGTGGATGTCGCAACAGGATAGAGGGAACGACACACAAATATTTCCCCCATGCTTTTAATAAAGGTATGTTGTTCTTCCTCCCTCTGCCAGAGGACACTGTTCACTGCAGTTTACAGTCAAAAGGCAGCGCAGTAGATGCATATATAAAATCCACATTCAGAGGAGGTCGGGGTGAATAGACGGGTCTGAAAACAACAGACTTTCACCCAGCAGACCGCTGTTTGTTTCCCGTGTGAAACCAGAAGTCCACGTTGACTCGTTTGTTATGTAACATCCGTACTTAAGTAACGCCACTTCTGTAGTTATTTTAAGCAAACCACGATCTTTTCTTGAACTTAACCAAGTAGTTTTGTTGCATATAGACATTGCAGGGGGCTTGCGCAGGCGCACTGATCGCTCATGTTGCTGGACATTCGTAGGAAAACGCACGAATAAATTAACTAACGATAGTTTGAGTAAATCCATGTCTGTTATATGCAATGAAACCACTTTTACTCATTAACCTCATGAACCATCTTTCACTTACTTTCAAGTGAGTAATTATGACGGGAGGAAAGAAGGAAGTCAGGCGACCAAGTCCGTGTTGGGAGGAGGTCTGAGTCCGACTTTAACACGAGAGAAACGCTGTTTGTTACCTGTTTCCGACCGACTGGTTTCTTTTAACCAAGTTCTAATGATTGCGACAATGACAAGCTTTCCTAACCTTATAGCCATTTCAACCTAAACCACAATGTTTTCGTAACTTTAACAAAGTACTTAGATTTAACCCAAAACATGATCTTTCCCCCAAACCTAATTTTTCAGCGGTGATTGGTAAAGCACGGATAAAATGATGTCATCCCGCCGATAGGGGGCGTCAGATCAGAAATCACTCTTAAGCCGGAGATATACTTGCTAATAAATACGCGTTCGCATGCACATGACGCATGACCTCACTTATCCTGCGTCCGTTTGGAGCGTTGGATGTGCACGGAGTCAGAAATGAACGCGACACCAGTGCGGGGTTAAAAAGCAGGCATATCTGAGGGCATGGACGAATGAAGTATTTTGACTTCCTTGGATTTCTCAACAAGGTTCCTTAAATAAGGCCCCTTAAAATGACCATTATTTTGTCTTGAGACTGGTACTATTGTGTTTTGTTGTTGTTGTTTAACTAAATTTAGGTCTTTGGTGGCAAGAGTTAAAATAAGATTTAAGGATTTTTATCACACTCGAGTATTTACCAAGATTGTGTTGCATAGTTCTGGTGAATATAATCACACCGTGACATTTTAACATCAGCACATGTCTGGCCTGCATACTGCATGATTCAACTGTTATCATCACCATACATCAGTCCCATATATATATGGTGATACTGTACAGTCCATGCAAACACACACACAAACACTCCCAACCCTTAAACCTTAACCTAAAAAGCCCTCGCACTCATGGTCTAAAACTCAAACCGCTCTTCACAAAGATAGAAGTACAAGAGCGTGGACACACACACACACCTCGGACACTCTCCAGGATCCAGAGGGAGGACGGGGGGGTGGCCCCCCAGGAGTGGAGGTGAGGACAGATCACTGTGGGATAAAAGTTGCAGCGGCAGCAGACATGAAACCCTCCAACGGGCTCGTCACGAGCAGTTTGGATAGTTTCTCCACTGACTGCAAACAGACTGAGACTCCCACTGAACTTCTACTGAAATACTGAAGGTGGGCAGAAATGCAGCAGATGAGGATCTGTGGAGGATTTCCTGACAGGTGCACCTGCTAAATGAAGATAATTTATGTTGGACAGATTTTTTTTACTGAAGATCAACGGCGCTGAACTGAACCACAGCTGCAAAATGACAGTAAGTCAAAGCCGGTGCAGAGAATCATTCAATGCTCCAAAACCTACATGAGGAAAGTGTTCATAGTTCAAAGGGTCAGTTCACTCAATTTGTAGGAAAAAATATACATTTCATCATTTACCTGTTGTATAACTATGCTGATGGTTTTGGTGATTTAGATTCTGAGATATCCGCCTTCTCCTGTCACCCGGATACACTGGAGGTGAATTGAATTTAATTGGAACTACTTTATAATAAAATTATATTTTCTATAATAAATGTTGGCAAAGCAGAAATCTCAGAGGCAGATATGTTATAACCTGGACAAATAAGAATCAAACTACTCGCATGCAGAGACACCACTACATGAGAAGAAAATATATTTTTGTAATTTGGCTGAACTGACTCTTTAAATTACAATTAATTATCAGATGTAGATTGCCATATGCACGGAGAATAATTTGATAATTTCATGAGAGGGTATATTGCAAAATATGTATGAATATTTATATATTATTAATTTGCAAATTTGAGAGGAATCATAATTAATGTCTGATGTGGTACGATTTGACTTGAAGTTCATTGTGAACAATGCCTATTTTTTTTGTTTATTTTATCACAATAATTATCTCTATCATGATTATCATCATTACAGTCCATGATGGGCTTTTGCTGCCTTATAATGTCACAATCTAAGATAAGTTAAAAGTTGTCAAAATGTATATTTATAACACTTTTAAAGAACATTTTTAGACTAACAGCTTGTAAAGTCGTTCATCTAGGAACTGGAAAATGACTGCACTTATTGCAAGCTGCTCTAACTCGGTGTAAGTTGAATGATTCAAGTTAAACGGGAAGAGAGTAATTCCTCAAAAAACAAAAAAATCATCAAGATGTTTTGATGTGTTTTATTATGCAGACATGTTGAGGCTTTGATGTCTCATTCAACCCACTATGAACAGATATAAACTGGAGGTTTTACATATACTAATCTACATAAAATAATTCTTGTGCATAAATATTAGCTTAAATATTTGATTATAATTATAACATTTACATATATGGTGTTTAATAATCCTGAAACTGTTGAAAATTTATTGTAAATATAGATTTTTAAATGCACAAGGAGTGAAATGAAAAGCAGCCAGGTTCCTGTGAAGCTCAAATATTTGTTTAATATTTGTATGTTCGTGTCATTTTACATGCTATAGCTCTCACTGTATATGCTGATGATCTTATTCTTTATCACTGGTGTTTGTGGTCCACAGAGATCCATGTCCATCACACACACACACAGTCATTACATGTGTGTCTTATGTAACGTGGCGTCCCACAGTGAAGCTGTCAGAGTTGTTCTGTGCTGGATCACACCGCCGTCACCTCCTCTGACACTCGCATCAGCTATGCTGCTCGCTGGATGCCCTCTCAACTCCTGATCCTCCATGCTGTGTTTTATTCACAACATCAGCAAAATCTGAATTTGTCCACTTATCTGAGGCAGGAATCTGAATGTACAAGTGAAGTTACACTTCTGCTGCATTATCGTCACGGACCAGGCAAAAACACAAATTTGGTGATTTTGAGTTTTTGAAGGATTAAGTTCAGCTACTTCATCAGCTAAATAAACAATAAAAAAAAGCATTAGATCAGAAATGTATTGTCACAAAGCTGAAAACAGGGCTGCTTTTCTAAATGTGATGCAGGGTATACTGTACTGTATGTTGGTGGCTTAAAGATTTAATCCAACCTTTCATACTACTTGAAGGAAAGTCATGAAATTGTTCTTCCTCTCCAATTTGATTAATTCGGATGAGATTCATTTTAATACTTCAGAAAAGTTGTTATAAACTTTAAAAAACCATTCAAATCTTGCATCAAGTTTATTATGAAAATAGTTACTGTACGTCACTATTTTATTCACAATATACTAAATAAAAGACTACAAAACAATGATAAAAAAGTGCTAAGAAAGTATTTCAAAATGTATGCAAGAAACTTTTTATTTCAGCTCCCAAACAACCTATAAACAAAATTTAAAGGCGAGTTGGCTAAATAATTTGATGTTGAAAGACGTTGGCCTTGTCTCAGACAGACCTGAATAGCTCAGTAATTAGAGCACAAACACTGAGAGAGTCAGAGGTCAGCTTCATCTGAGACCACCCACACTATTAATGTATTCACACATGGATTAGACATGGACCATCGGGCATAACTCTGCTGTATATACTGTCACTGCAATGCAGAATATTTAGAAATATATTGCAAAAAAAACTTTGTTTGCAATCAGTATTCTTTTTTGTATTGCATCTGCAGATTAAGGAAATCTCTGGCATGTGTTGCAATGTGATGCTTATTTTAGAAATCCTTGCTGATTCAATTTAAAATTGACGTATCAATCATACCTTTCAAACGACCCTACTTGTATGTTCAAATTTTACATTTCTAGCCGGAAAAATCTGCACATTTGATCATAAAACGTATCCAAAATGTTGCGAGTCCTTGTGCTTGTGTTTGTTAAGTGTGAATGGAGTCCCAGCGTGGGATTCACAGTATCTGTGTTCGGCACATTCACGGCTCTGACTTGCTCTCTAATGAGCTGTAATGAGCTGCCCAGTGTGTGGATTATGTACGGTGACACCAAATCCCAGCCCTGGGCCCAAGGGTGCCAGCTGTGGTGGAAACATGGACGTCCCAGCAGACAAAACAAAGATCAATGTGTCTGTGTGTGAAAGGATTTCATGAAGCTATTAACAGACATGTTTATAACCGCGGATCAGTGTTGCCAGCATCGCCATGACGACAATCATCACGGCAACGGTTGTGTTACATTCCAAACGAGCTGTAAAGGATTCCAATCTGAAAAGAAGCATTTCATCCTCTACAATGTTGTTTATTCATCATAAACGTTGGTTCAGTATTCTCTTTAATATAGCTTTTTATTGATTTATGCACGTTATGATGTTATGACAATTGTCAGTGAGCAGTCAGACGGCTTTTTGTCATGGTAGGATTTTGTCATGTCATACCAGGAAACGCACAGGTGTGAAAAATAACACTAATGATGGCTGCCTCGCATTTAGCAGGTTAGGGTGGATGAATGGGTCCAACCAACACATGACTTTCACCCAGGAGACCACTGTTCCTGTGCGTTGTGAAACCAAAAGTCAACCGTTATTTGCAACCGACTTATTTACGTTGACTACTCAACTTACGCACTTATCTTAATTTACGTAACAAACATACTTATTTTAACCCAAATCATGATCTTTTCCTAAACATAACCAAGTAGTTTTGTTTGAATTCTCTTTATCACGCGTGTTGAAAACTGCGCCTGTGTGTTCGTATGTGATGACTGACTTACATACGTAACTTAAGTACAATGTCCTTATTTGAACCCAAACTGTGATGGTTTCCTAAACCTAACTACGTAGTTGTGCGTCTGTATGTGACGAGTTGGCAATGAGAATGTCGTTATATGACAAGCGAAAAGCTTAAAACTGCACAGGTATGACATAGGAAATGTCCTTAAAAGTGGCGTGCTATTTATACGCCTCTCCAAGAGACCACATTGGATATAGCGCTGGTGTTCTGGTTATGTGTATGCTGGCTCCATAATGTGCCTCATGGTGCAGTCAGATCAAAATCCACCTAGCAAAATTTACTTAAGTGGTGTAGCCAAAAGCATCAGGTGACAGGACAGACAAGTTACCAGCAGAAGTCTGTAAAGTTGTAAATTATTGTCTAGTTGGAACGGTTCCAAGATGCATCATGACCTTGTCATCTAAGTTTTTGTTGTAGCCCAAACAAGATCTACTTGTAGTTAGAGCACCTTGGAGTCAGGTCTGAGACAGGAGGTGAGCATTTTGTATGTGTATTTGTTGAATATCTTGCTCATTTACACCAGCCACAGATCTCTCCAACCAGAATAATCTTGTCTTGTGTCCAGGCTGCCACGAAGCTCCTGGATGAGATGTGCCATCTGACGGCTCAGTCTCTGACAGCAATGGACACATCGGAGCACTTCAAGATCCTGAAGATCCTGGGTGAAGGCTCCTATGGCAAAGTCATGCTGGCTGTTCACAGGAAGAGAGGTGAGGGGGGGAACTAATGGAAACGTTATAGACTCGACACACCAAAAAAAAAGACAAACATCAATATCTTCCCCGTGTATCCTCCAGGTACTCCGATGGCTCTGAAGTTCTTTCCTCGTGAGTCCACGTCTCTCTTCTCTTTCCTGAGGGAGTATAACCTCTCCCTGTCGTTCTGCACCCACCCGTCCCTGACAAGAGCGCTGGGAATCGCCTACTCCACACCGTCACACTACGTCTTCGCTCAGCAAGCAAGCCTCTTCGGCGATCTCTACGATGTCATCTTACCTGAGGTACTTCAACAGAGCTATTTTGTGTTGTGGATTTACCATGATTACGTTGTGATTTCAGTATAGCTCACACATCCATCTCCTCCCCATCATCCCCCCACCCCTCTTCCTCCCCAGGTCGGTATGGAGGAGGACTGTTGTCAGCGGGTGGTGTCCCAGCTGTGTGGCGCTCTGTCCCACCTGCACTCTCTTGGTTTTGTCCACAGAGACCTCAAACCAGAGAACGTCTTCCTGTGCGACTCTGCCTGTCGCTGGGTCAAACTAGGAGACTTTGGCATGGTCAGTATAAAACATAGGAATAGAATAGGAGTAAAACGGACATTCCCATCTGACGTAGCAGGACGGTCAGAGTGGCGGCCATTTTTATGTGTACCATTGCCATTGCGACCGACCGTTGAAGCGGGCTTCAACTTCTGTATAACTAAACCAACTTAAGAGTGATTCATGCTTGCCGCATCCCCGAGGGTTGCACATGAGTGTCCACATGGCCAAAGTGACATCACACCATCAGACATGGTCCTTCGCAGCGGTTCCGTGTGGCAGGTTTTCGCCTGTCCACGACATCAAAACGCAAAAGCATAGAGAGCTAGAGGAAATGAGTCAAATTGAACAACGTCATGCTTCATCCACACACTAACAGCGAAAGAAAGCATGTTGCGGAATTACAGAATTAGCAAGCTAGCTAACTAGCCAGCTGTCCGCTAGTTGGCCAGCTTGCTAATTCCGTCATGCTTTAATGCTACACTGGTTACAGAACATGAGCAGACTGGTGGCCAGTGGCAGCGCCGGTCCCTCCTCCTCTTCACTCCCCACCACTCCAGAGAAGGTCAAGCTACCTAGCTAACTAGCCAGCCATCCGTCTTTGGAGCTGCATCTGCCGTCTTCCCGGCGAGCTGCGACAACACTGTACTTCCCCACTGACGTGTGTTGCCACCACAACAACTAACAACAATTGCCATTTTCTTTTGTACTAGTCAAATGACCACAGAAAACCAATACATTCTCACTCCCAACTCGTCAATCACCACTGCTTGGTCAGTGCCCCTCAGCATTGGAGACTGACGCATGGAAGCGCCCTCTTACGTTACTTTTGGGCGTGTCAGGGACGGCATGTCAATATACGCTCATTACATGCATAGTGTCCTTTCAAAATAAACTTCCATTTCACAAGTAGTTATGTTCAGGCAGCACAACCACTTAGTCAATTTATCTGACTAATGACTCACGGGACTGGCGATACTAACGAGTCATGTGACTAACAACCGACGTGACAAAACAAGTCAACATTACTTTTAGTTTCACACAGGCCACGGACACCGAATAACGCTACGGGCGGATTTGCGTCGGGGTTGAAAGCCCTGTTCTTCACATAGTCGCTAAAGGGTGCCTCAATGAGTCGGTATCCGATGCTGAGGGGCACCGACCAAACAGCGGTACTTGATGAATTGGGACCAGGTTGGGAAAACAGTTTGTCTGTTCTACACCTATTTTTCTATGTATATATAGTACTCATACACTTAACTGTCAAATGATGGCGTGACAAATTAATGAATATTCTCCACCAGGTGAAGGCCAGGGGCGCCAGGGTCCCGGAGGTCTGGTACAGCTCCCCTTACTGCACTCCTGAGTCCGAGATCGCTCGCGGCAACGAGGACAGCTGGAGCAGCGTGAGTGACGGGAAGGACGGCGTTAAGGAGGATGAAGAGAAGAAAAAGAAGGCGAGAGTTTGGGTGTCTGTGGAGCCCAGCACGGACAGCTGGGCGCTGGGGATCCTGACCTACGCCATGCTCACCGGCAGTCATCCCTGGGCTGAAACAGCCTGCGTCTGCCACTCATACCTGAAGTATCTGGAGTGGTTTGACCGAGCGGAAGGTTCCGACGATGAACTGGACGTGTGGGCCGAGCCGCAGGGCGAGAGCACGCAGGATGTCATCGATTTGATCGGGGCAGAACTTGGAAAGAAATGCCGCCCTCCCGTGGCGCCCCAGTTTGCGTGTTTCACCCCGCTGGCCTGCTGCTTCTTCCAGTCGCTGCTCGACCCGAGGCCCCGGCTTCGGGGACGACCCGAGGTGGCGCTGAACTACCTCGGAGGGGACTGGGTGATGGAGAAGGAGAGGGTGAGGCTGGAGGAGGAGAGGAAGAAGAGCCGAGGGAAAGGAGCCATCAGGAACATGAAAGAGTTGGAGGGGAGGGGAGAGAGATAAGGAGTCCAAATAATGAGAACACTGAATGAAGCAACTCCTCACCTTTTTCATGACAACAAGGATATTTGATATTTAGGTTTAATTCATTAAATCTGACTACTATTGTTTAGCAAACATATTTTATTGTGCCTAATAAGAAATAAGCTACGAATACTGTAGAGCCTACAGTAGACAAACATCCTCTGGTTCAAGGTTCTCAAATTTGAGAATTTGCAGCTTTTCTTTGTTTTTTTGTGACCGTAAATTGAATATCTTTGTCAACACAAGTCATTTTAAGCTCTCAGAATCTGTAAAGGCCCTGACACACCAAGACGGCGGTTGTCCGTCGGCCACTTTGGGGCCGTCGGTGAGCGTCTGTTGGTCTAGTTTTTGCGGTGTGTCCCGCACCGTCGGCTCTAGTCTGCCCGCGTTGGAGTTTTTTCAGCTGATTCAGCATGTTGAATCGGCGGCGCAGCCCGTTGGTGAGAGAAATCACTCTGATTGGCTGTTCAGCTTAAACGATCAGTGCACAAGAAGAGAAACGGAAGTGAGGAAAGCAAGCCAATGAGTAAAGTCAAAAGGACAAACGCTGAATTCTCATTTTTAATCTTCATCTCAACTGATCGTTCCAAAACACGGATATTTTCACAGCGACATGGCCATCTGGAATGAAGCTAAGTGGTGAGTGAGAGTGGTGCGAAAACGGTCGGCAAACACCGCTTTATTTCATGTATGTATCATAACAACGGCTTGTATATCCACCGTCCTCGGTCTTCCTGTTTCCCATTTTGAATGACGAATACAGACTACCGCCCCCTGCTGGTGTGGAGAGTTATTTCCTCTCAAGCAGGCACAGAACGTCCGTGCTAATTGGCCGTCAGCTGTAGTCTTTGCGGTGTGTTCGAGCACAATCTTTTGGCCGAGACAAAGCCAACGGGAGGCGACACAACAGTCAGCCTTCATTGCCGATAGTTCTTTGATGACGGTTTGGTGTGTTTGGGCCTTTACAGGCATGATTCCACTGGTTTGTTACATTTTGAAGTGGTTCATCAAAAAAAATATATAATAATCAACAGCAAAATTATTGTTGCAGCCCAACTGAAAAGACAAAGATGTGGAAAAATACTTACAGCGACAAGATGATGGCATTTGTTTTTGCAATTAATCAATTCATTTAACGATACATTTTAAAGATATTTACTATAACTAACTATCTGAAATATGAGATTGAAATTGACATGATTGAAGAAACTAGAGTAACAGCTGCAGTTGTGGGGATTATTAGTGTTTAGTGGTGCTGTAATGCTATCATGTCCTTGTAAAAGACACCATCTTTAGTGCACTGCATCTATATTTGGGTTTAGACTTTTGAGCGTATTCATCATAGTAGGCTATGAACTGTATATATAGACTGCAGTAGTGCCCAGTTTTTATAGCCATCAACACGTCTGCCAGCAGACTGAGAGGTGCAGCGCGTGAACCACAACACTTTGACCCGGCTTCAAAGAATAAAAAAAAATGTTTCAAAGGGCAGAAATAGTGAATATCAACCGATTCAAATGCACTTTCTGGAAGTAAATATTTAATTATATTTCGTTTTGTATTTTAGCTTGTTAGCATTTTAAACGTAACTGAAAACATGTATTCTATTACTTTGTATGATACATTTATTGCAGTTAATGTATTAAATTAGGATTTCATGTATTAAATTCAAAATAACCAGCAGGCGATTTTAGAGAAAAAGTCTCAATTATAAATCTGTCTGCTACTTCAGCGCCATGGACAGCGCCATGGATTTATCGATACGCAGCACAGCGAGAGACGCTACTGGGATGCTTCTGGGACATACTGCGTCATGTGGCCCACAATCATCCGCATCGCAGCGGGAACACAGCGCAGCTACTGCATACTGTATTTCAGAGCCATGGTTGGGGCCATAGAGTTGAACTTGCACAAACCTCAGTCAGATAAAGGATCAATGAGTCAGGCATAGGGATGTCCATAATTAACTGTTTAACCGTTAACCGACATTAAGTATTTTAACCAATTAAGGCTATCGGTTGAAACGGTTAAAAGAAATGTTAATAATTAACTCAAAAGCTGAGCGGCTCAGAGGAGCGGCTCGTCACTTTAAGGAGAAAAGCTGGTCCACCTTAACAGCCCACCTAAAGAGGCGGAGCCGGAGTTGCAGGATACAGGAAGTCGGCTCCGGTCTCTGGCTCACTTGAGCGGAGCGGAGGAGTTGTAGTTTAATAGCATTTATTCACCGACAAATAAACTGTACACACACTGCTACACCTACATTCACAGCTAGAACGCCACCAACAACCTCACACTCACCACCAACACACACACGGTCTGTTGGAAACTCACTAAAGTTACGCAGACTATGTGTGCGGCGGCGAGCACGAAGCCTCCAGCAATGCTAGAGCTGCTAACGTAGCACAAACACACACACTGTTTGTTGGACACTCGCTAAAGTTATGGCGGGCAGATAAAGTATCGTTACGCCGGGCAGACACACAGCTGACAACCTCCTAAACTAAACTAAATGTGCGGTGGAGACTTTTACTGGGAAATGTCCGTGACACTACACGCAGCATCGTAGCTGCTAAATTAACGCTCCCTGACGGTGAACTGGGGACTCCCATCAACGAATATCTTTTGTGCTCCTGCAGCTGGTACGAGGTACAAATCTTGTCGTTTAACGGTTAATAATCGGTTAACGAGGGTCGGTTATAGGTTAAGAACATTTTTCAATATGAGCATCCCTAGTCAGGCAGACTAGACCAACTAGACCAGTAGTTTTCAACCTTTTCAAGACGCGACACATTTAGTTTTGTTTACTTTGAACAGCTAGTACCAGCCGTTTTCCAATTTTCCAGTTTTCCAATCAAGCTTTGATTTTAAATGCTTCAGTGACGTTTTCTCTCTCCCTGACCTGCCGCAAATCCCCCGTCAGAAATTCATGTGCATGCACATTTTGATTCTGACAAACTCACTCAATAAAACCTATTCTAAAGCAAATTATATCACTGGTACAGGCGTTATTATTAATTTATTATTAATATGTTATTTTATTTTTTCTCCACATCCGTCTGGCGACCCCCAGGTTGAGAACCACTGGACTAGACTAACATATTCAACTAGACAACCCCTCTGCCCCTGCACTCTCTCTGCTACTATAGGGGATCAAATTGCCTACTGAATATAACAATAATAATATTATAATACCAAGTGTTATTGACACAATGTATGTTTATTTATGTAAGTGTACTATACTACAGACATTGCAGTCTATAAAATATCATTTGAATCCAATAAAAATGTTTGTTTTTGTAAAAGTTTCTTTTGTGTGAACAGTTTGATAACACAACAAATCATCCCATGATTTCACTCTCCATCATAAAGACTCACATCTGCCAGTGTTCTGCAAACATGTTGATTTTAAAAGATGATGATGAGGTCAAGATAATGCAATCACTCAAGATAATGCAATCACTCAAATATCAAACAGTCTTGGTTCTCTGTCCAATTCAATAATTCATGAATATGAGCTATTCATTTTTTGATAAAAAAGAAAACCTCAGTGACAAACACGTTAAATCATTGGTTCAGACCTGCTCTCATCATCTCAGTGTTACAGGCTGGCTCTGTGTCCAGATGCCCTCTGACTTTTTGTGGACCGGACTGAGTTGTTTTCTACACCGATCAGCCATAACATTATGACCTCTGGCAGGGGATTATCTCGTTACAATGGCACCTGGCATTCTGTCTTGTACGGCCCCTCATAACAGACAAAGATGATTTTTATTGTGACCCAGCCTTATATTAAAACGTTTTTTGATTTTATGCTTTCGTCTTTTACTGCTTGTCATCCCTTGCAGCACCAGAAACTAAAAATGAATCAGTCGTGCATGTTTTGTCCTCTGAGAACTGTGACATTGACATTTTAGACAATGGATCAATGATTTCATAGACAATAAAATAAAAGAGCTTGGTTCAGTATTGAGTATCAGAGACATAGTGTCCCTAAATATGAATCTCTGTGTAATTGTGTGAAAGTATTGTGAGACAGTTGAGATTCTTGAGATTTTCAAAATAAACTGTTAACTTTGCTTTATTCATTCAGGACAATGAAGAGCCATTCTATGTGGCAAATCTCGATAGTATATATGAAAGACACCTCAGGTGGCTTACTAACTTACCTCGAGCCAAGCCTTTCTATGCAGTGAAGTGCAACAACTCAGCAGCAGTTTTGAGGATGATGAGTGCTCTGGACATAGGTTTCGACTGTGCTACCAAGGTACTGATGAAGTATTTCAAAGATAATCTATAGCTCTTTGTTTTCTTTGTTATGGTGAAAGGTTGTTTCCTCCTCAGTTTGCTCATTTGAAACATGTTTTGGTCTAACACAGAATGAGATCCAGCAGGTCCTGTCCCTCGGAGTGACACCTGACAGAATCATCTACGCACACACAACCAAACCGCTGTCGCACATCAAATATGCCTGTGCTCACGGAGTAGATATGATGACTTTTGATAGTGAGGATGAACTCCAAAAAATGTCTCTTTGTCATGCCAAAGCCAAGTAAGTGAACAACTAGTAATATTTTTTTTTCTAGAGTAGATTATTTTCTTAATGAATTGATTAATACTTTTGAATCACTTTCCAGACTGGTACTCCGCACCGCATCGGTTTTAAGACTCAGTTCAAAGTTTGGAGCAAGGCTGGTGTCAGTCGGTAAATTACTGGAACGTGCCGGAGAGCTGGGCTTAGAGGTCATTGGGGTCAGCTTTCATGTAGGCAGCGGGTGCACTAGAAGTTCGGCATACAAGCAGGCCATTGAAGATGCCCGACGTGTCTTTGACATAGCGGTAAGTCATCAGCATAGCAATATGATGCGGTGGAGACTAAAGTGGCTGCATGTGTCCACAACAATGCACGCAACATCGTGGCTGCTAACTCTCGTTGCACAGATAGTGTGTATTTTCAAAGCAATAAGACTTCTGAACAGTGGGTGTTTGTTTTCGGGACAATGGGCTATCAGACTAATGGGCTTTCAGTCCAATGGGAGACATTTTTCAAACTATTGAGAGTTCGAAATAATGGGCCGTTGGAACAATTGGCAGTCCCCCAGACGGTGAGTCCAAATGTATAAACCCTTTATAAATGGTGCCTTGTTAGACAGTGGTACTGATGTGTTTTTTCAGAATTTGTTGGGCCTCCAGATGAGTCTCGGATATTGGTGGAGGGTTCTCCGGGAGAGAGGACTTTCATGTGACATTTGAAGAGGTACAATAAAGAAAATATACAGTAATAGATAGTGCTTGTTCATGGTTTTGTAGCACCTCTGCATTCTTTTTTTTTGTTATTCTTTTTTTTTTTTTTAGCTTTTATGCCTTTAATGATAGTGGCAGAGTAGTATTGAAAGGGGGAAAGAGAGAGAGGGGGGATGACATGCAGCAAAGGGCCATAGGTCTGATTCGAACCCTGGGCCGCTGCGGTAAGGACTACTCTAACAGGTGAGCTACAGCAGCTACAACCTCTGCATTCTAATGACAGAAATGAATACGTCAACTATTTTCTTATTAAGTGTCCTGTTTTCCCTTAAGCACAACTCAAGGACACCTATGTCCTTTTACTCTTTAGTGGTTGTGTGATATCTCTATTATCAAGGTCTCTCTACCCCAAGCAAGCATGACAACATTTAATGCAATGTTGGAGACATTTCATCAAACTTTGGCATTTGATTTTCAACCAGGCTCTCGAATTACATGACTCGTATTTCATAGAAACACATGCAGAAACCTTACCACAATTGCCTGAAACGTCAGCGATCCTGGTTACTGAAGGTCACTTTGTATTAAAGTGTCAGCGAAATGTCCTGAATATTAATAGAGGTGTAATACCTGTGAAAATATGCTATTAACCCATTGTGTTTTTCCCTCCTAGTTTTCAGAAGTCATTAATGGATCACTGGATGACTCCTTCCCGTCTGACAGTGGGGTGCAGATTATTGCAGAACCAGGCCGATATTTCGTGGAATCAGCCTTCACACTGGCAGCGAATGTCTTTGCCAAAAGTGTAATCTTAGATGATATGGATGAACATAGCGGTAATGTATAGATGTCTTTTGAAGCCACACTGATGTTGAATATCCAGTATTAACACGTAACTATACAATGTGTGTATTTTTGCAAAAACAATGCATAGATGCCATTTTAGTAACTTTCACTATTTTTCATTATTTGTTTTCCAGACGGTGAGGAAAACCACCCTGGCACAACGATGATGTACTACATTAATGATGGAGTATATGGCTCCCTGAATTGCCTTATAAATTATGCCAACAGCAAGGTTGAGCCATACCTTAACAGGGTAAATATCAAACCTATCGTCAATATTGGACGATTCAGCAAAACACCAGATTACGTTTTGTTTTTTTATGGCCAATGCCAACAATTTAACATTCACGCTTCCCACAGTACCTGAGCATGGCAACTACTGATAGGTAAAAG
Source organism: Adelosebastes latens (assembly GCA_916700685.1). Taxonomy (NCBI): domain Eukaryota; kingdom Metazoa; phylum Chordata; class Actinopteri; order Perciformes; family Sebastidae; genus Adelosebastes; species Adelosebastes latens. The sequence goes on from CAKAKR010066685.1 coordinate 47,108, forward strand.
CCTAAGATTGTGGTTATATAAATAATCTATGGTTGAGGTATGGTTAGGCATATAATAGGCAGCTATACTTACATTTGGGTACTCGCCGATACCGAGTACCGATATGAGTACTGCTCTGCGCCAAAAGACCCTCCTTAACAGCCAGCTGGAGGGTGTGAGCGACACACGGCAGGCTGGGGAGTCCCGCATCACTCATGGCCTTTATCATGTTTTTGACATTGTCAGCACAACGGGAACAGAACTTTTTGGAATTCCCCACATCTGTAGCAGATCATCAAGCGCACCTGCTATGGCTTGGCCAGTGTGCGAATCCCGAAACTGCTTTGCTTGTAGAACGACTCTCTGCAGAGTAAAATCCTCATCGATCCACTGCGCAGTTAAACTGATGAGAGACATTGGGCTGACATTGATAGTCCAAATATCAGTGAAACTGAAGGCTGAAATGTCCTGCAACAGGCAGTTGATGTGCTTTCTCACAAAGTCATGCAGCTTCGGTAATGCAGTTTCTGTGATCTGGCGACAGCTGGGAATTTCATACTTCGGCTCAAGTAAACTGACAAGACGGCGAAATCCCGTATTATCAACAAATGACAGCGGCTGGTCATCAAGAGCAATTTTCTGGGTGAGAGCTTCTGTTATTTTCACCGTCCTTGGGTGTTCTCCGGACATTTTCGCTCGCTTCTCCAGCGTTTGCTGCAAAGTTGGTTGTTGCTGTTTCCCGCTGCTAGAATTAGCAAACTCCTTGAACGCTGCGTCGTGTTGGTTCTTAAGATGTTTTATCAAATTGCTCGTGTTAAATGCGCTGCCTTTCACTCCTCCTGACAATTTAGCAGGAGCATAGTTTGCAGACTGCTCTGCTTTTTTCTTCATCGCTTACCGTAAAATAACTCCAAACTGCTGACATGGCTGCTCCCCCACCTAACGTTACCTGCTCAATTGACGAGAGGTTAACGTCACGCTGCCGTAAAGTGGTATTGGTGCCGTTGTATTGGAGCTGTTCTGAGAGTACGAGTACATGAGCACACTATCGGACCCGATACCTGATTTTGGTATCACTGTGGGCCCCACATGGGTTATGCTGGGGGTACCTGGGTACCAAGTGGGCCAATACCCACTTGGTACCCGCCTTCATATCTACTCGATTGTAGATTACTGTAATCCGTTGCTCTCTGGCATCTTCACCTCCAGCTCATCCACACCTCTG